>OZ036009.1:7674117-7784117 GCA_964035015.1 Corallium rubrum | reverse complement strand
GTGGGACGCACTTTTGTAGGCTTGGGTTTCACCCATCAAAGTCATTTTTTACTTATGTAATTCTATAGGTTATAAAGAGACATTTTAAATTTAATGTGTATTCAGCCAGAACGTTGATGTTGCATTTTTCGAAACTGGTCCCAGTTTGGTCTTATAATGTAATAGGTCATACACGAGGAGGAGTGTTTCATCGGGATATCCAAGTGTTTGGATATCCTGATGAAACACTCCTCCGAGTGTATGATATATCATCTCAAACAAATCAGTATTTTAAGAGAAAATCGGGGTAAAAGTTAACATGAGACTAAGTTATCTCGAGGGGTAGGGATAATTTGTGGCTATAGTCAAAGTCGGTCCTGTAACTACCAAGTTATCTCTGGCCCCAATCTCGTTCCCAGAGCCCACGTTCCCCAACCGGGAAACGAGAGACTCTGGGATAATCCCTTTCACATCGATATTTCATTGGCTGATGAACACAGTGAACTCTATATAACTCTTCTTCCAGATAACAAGAATCCTGTGATGAAGTGAATGGATTATCCCAGAGCCTCTCGTTTCCGCCCGCTGGGTAAGGGGAACGTGGGCTCTGGGAACGAGATTCCTCTGGCCCCTGAAGCTAACCCTAGCTTGCTGTGAAGTAATTCTGATGTACGCATGCGTAACTATACCAAAGTTGATACTACCCCCAAGATAACTTGGGTGAAAGCGTTCACATGGAGGCGGTATAACTCTGGCCTAGAGTTATTCTATCGCTCAGACCGAGTTGTTCCTACCCTCGAGTTATTCCTAGCCCCCTCCCTCCGAGTTATTTTTATCCACCGAGTTGTCTCGGTCTCATGTGAATGGTTTACTTATAACAAATAAAACATAAAGCTCCGTGCATATGTACTCTTATAAAGGCACGTTTGACGTCATTTGAACACGAAGGAAGTTGAGTAGAGGCACGAGGGGAAATCACGTCAAACGTACCTGAATAAGAGTACATATGCACAGGAGCGGTATGTTTTATTGTTTTATAAAATAAGAAGAAGAAAAATCAAACTAAAAGTAAGGAAGTTTTAGAATTTGGCGGGCTTTCCGGCCAGCTGACCCATTGTACGCCATTTTACGTCATTCATGATCTATCTACGTGGAAACATAGACAATCCAGGATTGTCTATGGTGGAAATGAACTAACATTGGGATATATCAGGGGATATGAATAACCCTACCCCCGACGAAGTGCCTTCGCTCGAAACGTTAGAAATCTGCAATACTTTTGCCAGTACTCAAACCTTGCTATATTGCGGTGCCCTGACGAGTAAC
The DNA here is from genome assembly GCA_964035015.1 of Corallium rubrum. Lineage (NCBI taxonomy): Eukaryota > Metazoa > Cnidaria > Anthozoa > Scleralcyonacea > Coralliidae > Corallium > Corallium rubrum. The sequence goes on along the minus strand of OZ036009.1, from coordinate 7,782,812 downwards.
CGCTGAACGGCGGACTCGTTAGGTTGCTTTATATTCTGGGTGTCACTTCTTTGTGGCACCCGTAAGCCACACAGAAACGTGGGATCTGGGAACGAGAATATAAGCGATGTTTTTGACGCCAAGGATTTTGGAGGCTTTGAGCATTTCGCAGGTAGATACAGTGCCCTGTTTGGCATCAAAAATGTCGTTTGTATTCTCGTTCCCAGGGCCTAAGTTTCTGTGTCCGTGGCTTACAGGTGCCACAAAAATACGTACGATTCCGTCCAACATCCAGAATATAAAGCTACCTAACAAATTGTGAGGGCAGTGACTGGCTTGTCGGGGCACCGTAGTATATAGCAGCCTGACGATCTAGGCGGTAACTTGCACTGCAATTTTGTGCAATTGTGTTTGCCTATCGAACGCTTTCTCTCATGGAGATCGTCAAAAAGCCGCGAGAATTCTATCGCTTTTCCATTCTCAATGCAACAATGCTAGAGCCCATAAAGTTTGTGGCTGTGGCTATCAATTCTGCAAGAACTTACAACCAAATTCTAAAGCTGAATGACGAAGTAACCGCTGGCACGTTCGGGCACCACAAATGTATCTGCCTGCGGCACGCTCAATGCTTTTCTTCACAAACACGATGTCGTCAAAAAACCTCCAAAATTCTCGGCGTCAAAAACACCCCTTATATTCTCATTCCCAGAGCCCACGTTTCTGTGTCCGTGGCTTACAGGTGTCGCAAATAAGTGACACCCAGAATATAAAGCACCTAACAAGGCAGCCGCTCAGCGGCTTCCCGTCTGGACACCGCAATAGTACTGACTTCTCTCCTATTTTTATATTTTAGGCCGTGTATATTAGTGTTCGACTCTCTGGGAGGCTGTCATCGATCAACAGTGTTAGTGAACTTAAGAAAGTAAGTAGATTAATACATGCGCTGCAAAATTCCCGTTTCTGTGCGTGAAAAGAAACATTTATACAACCTCGTCCCCAGGGCATTTTGCCTCCACGTTGGGACGTCGGCGAAAATGGCCCTGGCATCGGCTGGTCACGTGACACCAAGAATTTTGGGGTGTTTTGGCAAGAAAATTTATGCGGTCTTTGTGTTTCGTTTTTGTATAATACGTATACATGAATAATAAATAAGAAATATTTAGCGCTCTGCCGAATCACTCATGTGAACCTTTATCATAAATGCAACTGGCTAGCATTGTTCATCATGATACTCCCCACGATTATCCAGGATACATTTAAATGTCGGGAAGAAACATATATCTAATGTTGTTCTTGACTTTAACCAAAGCTATCGTTACAATTCTTTGGATGAACTTCGCAGAGTGGATTTATTGCAATGCATATTTTGATGAATAAATTACACTGTATCTGAATTAATCAAGTTTTTAAACCGGCCAATCCGATTATAGAATCGACCAGCCGATGCCAGGGCCATTTTCGCCGACCTCCCAACGTGGAGGCAAAATGCCCTGGGGACGAGGTTGACATTTATAGGCATGCCTACTGTTTTAAAAGTGACATGGGAAAATTGACCTTTTCACCAATAGCGACGCCATCTTGAATTCGCAATGCATTATGGTCTATCCAGGGCAAGAAGCTCAATTAAAAAGGTGATTGCTTAGTGTGGAGACAATGCGGTAAATTTATCTTTATAAATACTTTCGTGGCAACAATGTCTAAATATGAACGTTGTAATATTGAAAGTGACAATGTTTGGACGCATAAGGATACATTTGTCATGAAACTCGGCGCAACACAACACAACACAACACAACACAACACAACACAACACAACACAACACAACACAACACAACACAAGGAAGCACAATACAGCATAGCACTGCACAACACATCACAACACAACACAACACAACACAACACAACACAACACAACACAACACAACACAACACAACACAACACAACACAACACAACACAACACAACACAGCACAACACAACACAACACAACACAACACAACACAGCACAGCACAGCACAGCACAGCACAACAACACAACGCAACGCAACACTACACAACGCAGCATAGCACTGCACAACACAGCGCACCACAACATAACATAACACGACACGGCATATCACTGCACAACGCAACACATCACATCACAGCACGTAAGTCATGGATGTTATGTGTCTGTTTGCAGTTACTTGTCTTGTGAATGGAAAGAAAGGAAGGGAAATACGGATAGGAAACCAGTAACATTTGACAAGAATAATTTGAAAGGATGTTATCCAAAGGTAAGGTACATGTATGACACTCAGTCTTCTTAGGATGTTATTAAGATGTTATTATTATGCCCTTCAAGTAGGCCAGCTCATTTCGTGAAGTTTCACTGTCAAATTTTTCAAAACGCTTTTTGTGGCCACCGCTGACCTTCAGCGGGAGCCACTATGTCGGCGTGATCTTGCTTGCTTGCTTGTCTTGGACCTCACTTACGTCATACTCGACAACTATCGTGACATGATCGCCAGTCGGGTCAACGTCAGGTATTCCAGAAGTTTACTTGGATTGATGGATTCACCGAAAGTCGAAGATACATAGGGTCAGAACAAATATATCTCGCTTTTCAAAGAACATGTTCAATATGGCATTCTTGGTAAATTTCGTGAAGTTCTAGGCTATACTACACGAAATACAATAGCTTTTAAATAAACACTCTACTTTATTAAGTTCACTCCAAACTATTTCCGTGCGCCTCCGGGTTTGTGTTTACAATCTTTAACTTCGCTGACGCTTGGACACTTTAAACTAAAATTTTAAACTACCATGCTCCGTAAATTTCGTGTTGTTCTAATACTTCTTAAATTTTGTGAAGTTCTAAGCGAAGCATTTCGAAATATCAGCAAGTTTCACAGTCAATTGGAAACGCGGGTTTCAAATTTCACTCACCCGTCAAAACAAAGAAACATGAATAACTCCGCAAATGCGCAGTATGGCGGTTGTGGTTCACCCTTAAATTAGTATAATCGTATTCCTTTTACTATTGATGTTGATAATACTTTTGATTTACCTACACTGGAAGCCTTGAATTATCGATTACTCTTGACAATGTAATAGCCAGTGAGGTTTGGGGGCAAGACCAGATCGAGGTAACAGTGCAACTGCGCGGTGGACACATGCATGCGTAGCATGCCTATTTTTATATGATGTATTGATATTTTCCATCATTCTGATCAGTAAATTGATTTATAAAACACTGATTGGACTGATTAACGGCAGTAAATGCGTTTTGAACAAATAGACATATCTTGTCCACTTATTTAGGTACGTGGGCAAGACAACATGTCGGACTGTGGACTGTACATATTACAGTATGTGGAAAGTTTCTTTAAGGTAAAGTTCTTTGGAATAGTGAACTGTTACACGTGTAGTACACAGAAAGATACAGTGCACTACAGTATGTTCGTTTGTTCCTTTGTCGTTCGTTCGTTCGTCCGTTCGTTCGGTCGGTCGGTCGGTCGGTCGGTCGGTCGGTCGGCCGGTCGGTCGGTCGGTCGGTCGGTCGGTCGGTCGGTCGGTCGGTCGGTCGGTCGGTCGGTCGGTCGGTCGGTCGGTCGGTCGGTCGGTCGGTCGGTCGGTCGTGCGTGCGTGCGTGCGTGCGTGCGTGCGTGTGTGCGTGCGTGCGTGCGTGCGTGCGTGCGTGCGTTCGTTCGTTCGTACGTTCGTTCGTTCTTGTAGACAGACAGAAAGTACATGCCTTTTTCTATATTTGGGGATAATAGCGGCAGGGCTTAATAGAGGAAGGAGACTAAATAGAGAGAAGTGTCTGAATTAATAGTTGTTAGTAGAGGAATAGAGGAATGATGCTACATAGAGACAGGGGCTTAATAGAGCGAATGGGACCTGGTAATGGGAGGGGTTTAATAAGGGGAGGAGATTCAATGGAGGGAGGGGCTAAATAGAGGGAGAAGGCTTAAGCTTACAGGATACCCTAAGAAGCCATTTCAAGAAATTTGTTACCGCTCGCTCAATATTTTCCCGATTTGTCTCAAATTTAAATAAATAAATAAATAAATAAATAAATTAATGGTTTAATATCAACATTATCGCACCTATTAGGTGAATTACGATGTTCTTTACAATAAATTATGTAGAGAAAGGGTATAATAATATACAATTTGCGAACAAATCTAAAATATATGAATGTATAATAAAATTTATATTTAAGTCTAAAAGTTAGGAAATTCAATTAGAAATTCAGTAGGATCAAAAGTTCAAAAATGTTCAAAAACGAACAAACAAGACAAGAACCTAATGATTGTAGCACATTGCCGGAATAAAGGTGTATTCATTGCTGGAATACACCAAATGTAGTTAAGTATGTGACGGACACTATCGTATTATACAGTAAATAAGAAATAAAGTATTGTTGCAGATATACTCATCAGTTTAAAATCACAGTACCTTCGCGCCGCGGTTTAAGGCGGTCTTTGGTTTTACCAAAAAGCACAAATTTATCACATTTACACTTCTCAATGTTTGTTCTAAAAAAGTGTGTTCCCGCATTTTATTTATGTAAAAATTACCCGAGTTACAAGCTTTTATTTATCAATTGCTTGTGCCACAACTTAGGTCGAGAAATAAAATATCCTAGCTGCTAAACTACTACATTAATAAAAAAATGCGAACACACTTTTTTAGAACAAACATTGAGAAGTGTAAATATGATAAACTGAGAGCTTTTTGGTAAAACCAAAGACCGCCTTAAACCGCGGCGCGAAGGTACTGTGATTTTAAACTAATGAGTATATCTGCAACAATATTTTATTTCTTATTTACTGTATAATACGATAGTGTCCGTCACATACTTAACACATTTGTTGCAAATTTGAGACAAATCGGAAAATAATTGAGCGAGCGGTAACAAATTTCTTGAAATGGCTTCCTAGAGTATCCTGTAACCTTAATGGAAGGAGAGGTCTAAATATGGGGGAAGGGACTTAATAGCCGGAAGGGTCCTGAATGGACCCACGCACAATCTTCTTCCCGCACAAAATAGGTGTCTTTGCAGAGAGGCCCACTTCACTATATAATCACCTTGCCATCTCATTTCACTAAGTCTGAAGGTGAAAGATTATAAATTCACCATGCTTGAAGGTGAAAGATTAGAAATTCACCATGCCTGAAGGTGAAAGACTAGAAATTCACCATGCCTGAAGGTGAAAGATTATAAATTCACCATGCTTGAAGGTCAAAGATTAGAAATTCACCATGCCTGAAGGTGAAAGACTAGAAATTCACCATGCCTGAAGGTGAAAGATTAGAAATTCACCATGCTTGAAGGTGAAAGATTAGAAATTCACGATGCCTGAAGGTGAAAGATTATAAATTCACCATGCTTGAAGGTGAAAGATTGGAAATTCACCATGCCTGAAGGTGAAAGATTAGAAATTCACCATGCCTAAAGGTGAAAGACTAGAACTTCACCATGCTTGAAGGTGAAAGACTAGAAATTCACCATGCTCAAAGGTGAAAGACTAGAAATTCACCATGCCTAAAGGTGAAAGATTAAAAATTCACCGTGCTTGAAGGTGAAAGACTAGAAATTCACCATGCTTGAAGGTGAAAGATTAGAAATTCACCATGCCTAAAGGTGAAAGATTAGAAATTCACCGTGCTTGAAGGTGAAAGACTAGAAATTCACCATGCTTGAAGGTGAAAGATTAGAAATTCACCATGCCTAAAGGTGAAAGATTGGAAATTCACCATGCCTGAAGGTGAAAGATTAGAAATTCACCATGTCTGAAGGTAAAAGACCAGAACATCGCGCCAACAAAAGTTTATTTTCTTCTTCACTTATTTGATCTCGGGGGGATACCCACATTGAGTGGTGACCCTATTTTTCTTTAATTATAATTTCGGGCGGGATACCCACGTTAAGTGGTGACCCCGTATTTTTATAGTTACTATTATGTAATTTTGGGGAGATACCTACACTAAATGGTGATCCCATTTTTCTATAGTTTTATCATTTCTGGGAGATACCCACTTTATGTGGTGACCCCATATAGTTTCCTTTTTACCTTATTTTAAGAGATATCCACAAGTGTTGTAGTAAGCTCAATTTATTGTAGAAAACCTGACTGGTTTTCTCTTTAAACCAGAGTGGTTGCCCACACAAGTTTAAGTCGGAAACCCAAAATTTATTGAATTATTTTCCTAGACTCCCATTGTGGACTACAACTTTCCTATTGAATTGCCCGATTGGTTTCCTGTGCAAGTCGTTCGCGAGAAACGAGAATCTATCAGAAAATTAATTCATAAATTGCAACATAGAGTTGACGTTGATACCAGCAGTTGACATCGGAGACTGAGTAAGATATAAAGCGATTTAAATGTTAATTTATTTGACAGTGGCGGCACAAAAGGCCATGCAATTCGAAATCATTTCAGGGGGGACACAACTGACCTGTATAGTTAACTGGACTGCGCGTCCTGTCCAAAAAATGACCGAACAAAGATGGCGGAAATATGGGTTTTTTCTCCCATGGTAGCGACCGCTGAGCTATTCTGCCGGACATGTTTACTTGACTGTTGGCTCAGCCGCGCCCACAAATCGATCAATCGAGTTAAGGTCAGCGGTTACAACCATGAGGCCAGGGCCCATAAACCGCCATTTTGAATCGATCACTCACTGTCAGTCAGGGGGATCTGCATGTCTGCTTTCTAAATCTACTCCATTGTTGTTATGCAGAGTTGTCCAACTGCATACGTTATCAAGTACTCTAACCGAGCGATTAATTTCTTCAAAATGGATAAGCCATGGCAAACTTTGAGAGTGCATTTTCAGTGAATGCTCTTCTCATGCTGATCTGGTCAGAACCGCTAAAACGTTTTTAGCTTTATAGACACTTTAAAATGACAAAGTAACGTCTTTTGCGGTTTTTCATTTTCTTGCTTCGTTTTTGAGATATTTCAGTTTGTTTGATATGAAAATTAAACATTTTCTCGTCACATGTGCATAATGATTTATTGGAGAAGGTTATACATCTTTGCTATTTTCAAACATAATCACTTGAAAATCTACATGTTTGGTGTTGTTGGCGAAACACAATCACATGCTTTCTTCGAATTATAGCAACATTCGAATAATAGCAACGCTATGATCTAACCTATTCTGATAACTCAAGCAAGGTTAATAAGGTTTTTATTATATGGCCCCATGCAGGTTTTTTAGTTTTATTTGAATGTCGAGAGTACAAGCAGCAAAGAGCGAAGTAACCGACTTTCAATGAAAACTGTAAACAACCAAAACACTTTCAGTCACCGTAAACCTGCACTGTCGTATTTATATTTTCGTCGCGGTGAACTCATTTTCACGAGATCTGAACACTATTTTAGCTTGGCTTGCTTAATTTTCTGATTCCGTTTTTCAATTTTTGTGATGACCGGTCTTTAAATAGCGCTCAGGAACCAATCAGATCGCAAGAAAGTCACGTTAAGACCGCTCACGTGACAAGGCCATATAATAATGTACCGTAAACCTTTCATAAGAAGTCTGCCATGAGATCATACGTTTTTAAAGTATTTTTTCAGAAAGGCTCTCTCTCTTCGGATTTGTAATCAGTCCATGTCCAATATGCACACTGCGCATGCGTTAGTTACTAGTAGTTTATTATGAAATCACTATGGCAGGAAAATAGCAATCATTTTCAAAGGGAAATGTGATCATTTACAATAGCATTTAAATAAACACTAATTAATGAAGAGAAGTTTTAGGTGCAAACAAATGCAAGAACTGAAGTAAAATTAGTTTAGGCCTCAACGTAGTTTTGTCGCTGCAGTACGGCTGACAATACCATAAATGCAGAATTATTTTTTTATGTTTTTTTGGGTTAGAGAATGGTTGCACTCACTCAGCCAATCCCTATCGAGTATCTCAACGCTATATATTCCATAGTGTTTTGATTCATCAAGATTAGACACATTAGACCCCGTTTACACGATGCCGGTACAATTTGAAAACGGAACAAAGTTATGCCGTTTAGGCTTCGCGTTTACACGATACCGGCACAAAATGAAGACGGGTTCCTTGACGACATGAAATGAAAACGGAACACTAACCGGTATCGTGTAAACGCCCGTGCCGTAACAGTTTGATGACGGTAATCACGATATATACGACCACAGTATTCGGGTCAACAGTATTCACAAAGTCTTCTCCATTCTCATTGGAAGAGAATAGTCAGTCACATGCTAATCCGTCATTATATTATACCGGCACCGTGTAAACGCAAGACTTTTTGGCCTGTATTTACATACCGGCATGATTTTGTTCCGTTTCCAAATTGTACCGGCATCGTGTAAACGGGGTCGTAGTGAGCTTTATATAGAGTCCATTGCAAAGATCTTTTGTTTTCTTTTGTCATAGCACAGTGAGCTCTATAGAGAGTCACTAGTGAGCTCTGTATTGAGTCCACTGCAAAGATCTTTTGTTTTCTTTCGTCATAGCACAGTGAGCTCTATAGAGAGTCACTAGTGAGCTCTATAGAGAGTCACTAGTGAGCTCTATATTGAGTCCACTGCAAAGATCTTTTGTTTTCTTTTGTCATAGCACAGTGAGCTCTATAGAGAGTCACTAGTGAGCTATATATAAAGTCCACTTCAAAGATCTTTTGTTTTCTTTTGTCATAACAGTGAGCTCTATAGAGAGTCACTAGTGAGCTATATATTGAGTCCACTGCAAAGATCTTTTGTTTTCTTTTGTCATAGCACAGTGAGCTCTCTATATAGAGTCACTAATTAATTCAATGGAGTCACTAATGAACTCAACAGTCACTATTGTATAGTCTATATACATTAAATTATCCGGCCCCTCGTGGCCATTATCTAATCCTCGGGACTCTATATCGCATAGAGCACACGTGACCATTCTCTAACCCTTACGTCTTATTTAACAAATATATTACATTTTCCGTGTGTGTGTACTGTAATAGATCACAGATGACGTCACATCGTGTAAACAACAAAAAAGTATGCCACGAGACGAAGTCGAGGAGTGTGACTGTTGTTCTTTACACGCTGTGACGTCTTCTGTGATCTATTACAGTGCACACGCACGGAAAAATGTAATTTATTTGTTTTATACAATAACAATTCAAGCGGTTTATCAAAGGATTTTTTGGGCATGAAAAAGAAAACGTTTGCTGACGTGATCTGACGTGGATTTGACGTCATCTATTTGTGTGTGTTTTTTAAATCACAGTCAACAACAAATGACAATGAACACCGAAGTCACGTTATTGTATAACGAGTGATAAACGAAGTTTTATTGTTATCAACGCAAAAATCATTCTAAGAGTAGGTTAAAATCCTGAATAATTCAACAGCTGCTTATGTTTTGAACATGAATGTCTGACTGAATGTTTTGATATTGTCGACCGAACCACAACATCGAGATTTTGACTAATTCTACTGCAGTTTTTGTTTCGCTTTGTGCTTCAAACTTCTTTCCGTGCATATGTACTCTTATAAAGGCACGTTTGACGTCATTTGAACACGAAAGAAGTTGAGTAGAGGCACGAGGCGATAGCCGAGTACCTTCACACTTCTTTCGTGTTTAAATGACGTCAAGCGCACCTTCATAAGAGTACATAAGCACAGGAGCGATATGTTTTATTTGTTTTATACAATACAAGCTAAACGTTGGACAGTTTTAAAGGCTGACTGGCCTGGCTTTTCCCGCCAGGTGATGCCATCCTACGCCATTTTACGTCATTCATGATTTCCATACATAAATGCATGGGGCCTGGCCAATCAGAGCGTGGGTAGAGGACACTTTATTTTAATAATTGAATTATCACATTTCCTAATTACTTTCGAGACGTTATTGGACTAAGTTCAAATGTTTTGACATTTCCCACCATACTGAATTTATAATGAGCTACTATTGTTCACTTCACTGATGTGGTTCACTTGAGCTAATCAGCGCATGCGCCTTCTCGCTATGCGTACACATGATGAACCTCTGGTATCCAGAGTGCCGCCACTGTTTATAGAGTAAGACAATTAGAAGTATATATATATTTCTCGCCACTAAAACATGGGGGGAAATCGACATTCATTTCATTAGAGAAATGTGGTTCTTATTGCGAGGGCATGAAGAAAATTTTAATGTTTATATGTAAATAATTGCAATGGTTGTGTTTTGTTGTACAGTAAACACTATATGCCTGTATTTATTAGCATTTTACCCGTAATACAAATGGTTTGAACGCATAAGAGTATCGGTACGTGCTTGCCTCTCGCCAAAAAGTTAAGCCCGGTTAGACGGGGTTAGTACTTGGATGGGTGACCGCTTGGGAATGACCCCGTTGTCGAGCTTGGACCATGTGAGTAGAGTTGTAGTTGATTTCTCCTGTGCTTCAAGGGTTTTTCGCCAGCTTCTCTGGTTTTCCTCCCTCCGTAAAATCAACACGTACATCTTCAGCTGTGATCCGTGGTCTGACCTGTCGTATATGGTGGCTGCTTGGAGCGCCTTTAATATGCCTCACACGGTCACGTTGATCTGCGGCCTTCGCAATAAGCCATCTGCACGATGACGTGAGAAACACCGCTGCCGAACGTTTGTGCATGCGTGAATTCGCTGAGTAAACATTGCAAGAGAAGTGGGAACTAGCCGTGGCGACAACAACCAGACAGTGAAGATTAAGTAAGACTCGACTATTCATTTGTGCTTTTAAAAAAGGGTAAAGAAAAGTACGAAGGGGTAAATTCAGAATATGTTACAATATTGACAAGGAAGCCATGCACAAATTACCTACCTTATCTTTTTGGTAGTCCCCGAGCCGGGCGACGGGCCGAAGGCCCGGAGCCCGTTGAGGGTGCTAATCTCGACACGCGTGGAGTTCATTTTACACGCGTGTAGAAAAAGCAAGGCAGACGAAAATCTGGAAGCTGTTTATATATATATATACGTCGTAGGGTGTCGTGCGGTAAGAATTGTTGTACTGGTGACTGACAATGAAGCACCACAAAATTTTAAACTAAATCTATGGCTATATTTTGCGAAACGAAAGAAACAAAATGGAGCCCGCTCTACTAAAACAACAAACGGCGGTTTAATATATCTTGAAGAGAAACCAGAAAACCTGAAGATACTAAAGACACTAAACGCTTTATGGTAAACAAAAAGTCGATCTGAATTGGCAGTGTTTGTGGTAACTCAGGTAGGGGATTTGTATATTTATTTTGCTGATTGGATTTATTGCAATACGTTTAAATAAAAGCCCTTTTATAGTCACTCGTCCGTTAAACTTTAATAATCTAGCATCTATATATTATATAAAGTTTAATACATTGTGTTGTTTTCATGTTTTCGCTTAAACCTAAATGATATACAGCTCCACTTATATTCGTGCTTACCTTTTTAAAAACTTGTAAAACTTATCTGGACGTGGTGTTTTTCATTAACTGTGTATATGCACTTCTTATTATTTATAATACTCATGGGCCGACTTTGCCGAGTTTCTAGGCAGTATTTCCAAATTTTCGCCAGAAACGTTGTCTGGTTAATATTTCTTTCCGGAATCCGATTCTACTGACTTGTTTTTATCTCAGACTTTATATTATAAATGTAGTTTTGTAGCTGTTAACTTTTAATTCTGCCTTTGCAAAACATGTATGCAGAACAGCAGAGGGAAGCCATTTAAAGACTTGCTAAAAATAATTCCCTTGGAAACCTATAAACAATGAATATATGTTTTACAGTTATAGTTCAATTAATGAAGCCTAAGTTTTGCTTTCAAATGTTCAATTTTCAAATCAGAAATCTGAAAGTAAACAGTTAGTCACCCTATAAATGCATATCAGGAGGGCTTTAATATTTTAGTCAGGGGGTGTGTGTTTCAAAAATACATATAAAATTTAAAGATGATCTGTGTGTCATTAATACAACAAAAACAGAAATTAGGGGAGGGGGGGGGGGGGGGTGGTTAAAAAATGCATATAAAGCAGGCGAGGGGTTGTTGCATTCATGTATTCCTAGTATGCTTATAATTTTAACTTTTGTGTTGGACTCTCAGATCAGTCCAAATATTTCAGTGTTTTCGCGCTCTTTTTCCGAGGGCGAGCTCGGACGTCGCACATGCGCAATACGTTTGGCAGCGGTGTTGACTTGAGATGGCGTTGGGTGACTACAACTACCAGAATGCTTTGCCACTATTCTAGGGTTGCGCCTAAAAGGGATGACTCAAAAGGACTCATCCAGACCTTTCGCGGCTTTTCCAAAATATGTCGTCAAATTTTTTTTCCCGAATTTGTCGTCAAGTTTCATTGATTCTCAGGATTTTAGCAATCTTTTCGACACCCTAACCACATCATAAACTTTAACCTTAATCAAAAATCTGGTTTACCTCGATTTTTGGGAAAACAAATTTGACGACATATTTTGGAAAAACCGCGAAAGGACTGGACGGGTCCCTTTGAGTCATCCGTTTTAGCCGAAACCTTAGAATACTGGCAAAGCATTCTGGTAGCTGTAGTCACCCAACGCCACGTCACGTCATCGTGCAACTGGCCTATTCAGCCACTGGCTCAATCTCGTTCCCAGAGCCCACGTTCCCCTTACCCAGCGGGCGGGAAACGAGAGGCTCTTGGGATAATCCGTTGACGCCATCACAGGATTCTTGTTCGAAATACGTCCGAACACCCTTAAGGACGTTAATTGTCTGACGTTCGCGTTGTATTTCTTAAGTTCCCTAATATCATAAACAACCTCAGTCTACCATCTGAGTTCTAGCGGCTCAATGATTAGAGCGTCCGGTAGCAGCACTGGGAAGGTTGTGGGTTCGAGTCTCGTCTGTAGCTCAGAGTTTCCTGAGTTAGACTACTAACGACAGCTTGTAGAGCAAAAACAACTGAAACTTTAATGCTTCTGAGACCCCGTTCACACGAGTCCGGAGCGAGTTGAAAACGGCGCTAAAAAGTCACAAAACGCCGTTGCGTTCACACGGCACTGGGTCGAAGTTGTGTGAAAACATAGCGCTCTATAACCGGAGCGTTTTCAAAACGATTCGTAGACGGAGCGAGTTGAAAACGGAGCTAAAAAGTCACAAAACGCCGTTGCGTTCACACGGCACTGGGTCGAAGTTGTGTGAAAACAGCGCTCTATAACCGGAGCGTTTTCAAAACGATTTCTAGACAGAGCGAGTTGAAAACGGAACCCTGGGCGGTGTCGTGTGGACATAAGATCCGGCACTTTTTCGCACCAAACGGCTGGTGTACAGGAAAGCTTCCGCTAAGAACTTGTGCTGCTGTTTGAACAATGGGGAGCTTAAGCAAGCTAGGACGACGACGGCAATCTAAAGTTCAGTATCTAGCAGAAACCACGAATCATTTACGTAGTATTGAATACTTAAAGTATGTTTTTTGACATCCAAAAGCTTTAGAGTTCTAGAAGGATTTTGTCGCATAGTTTAAAGTCAAACTCAACTAACCAGTTTTACCGTTTCACGAGTTGACGTCGTCCTGAAGACGTGAAAATGATCTGAATAACGTTGTTAAAAAAAACCTGAACCCTTAGAAAACAACCTATTGTAGTAGTTTGAAAGCCCTAAGCACTTTGCTGAACCCACAGATGCGTAAAACACACGGTCTTATACACCTGGGAAATTAAGCATTTACTTAACTAATAAAATAACTTGAACTGTGTGCATGGTGAAAGTATTTAAAAGCTTTTTCTCTTCCTGTTAACTTATGTGCTGATTAATTTATAACGCAGCGCTTTTATGGCTTTCAAACTACTACAATATACACTGTAGAATGGAGACGGCGATACGATTACTGTTGGGACTTAAATATTATTCATTTTCTTTGTTTATGAGGAAAATTCTATTGTATTAAAGGCGTTCTCCTTGACATTCGCGTTGTATTTGCTTAAGCTCCCTAATTACAAGTTTACAACATTACAACAATGACTAGGAGAAGACTAAAAGTCAATAAGTAGAGTTATTATATGGCAGCAGCGCTGAGAGGTCCGAATACGGAAATCCTGTAATTTGATTGGTTCATAAGCGGTCGGATATTTCCCGTATCCGCCCGCTCAGAGCGGAAGCTGCCGTTCGGGACCGAAAGTTAATTTTATAAACAAAATGGCAGTCATGTCAGTATATCGGCAACAAGATGGATTATAATTTTCAGAACTACTCATTGTTGAAATATATCGTGCAGGTATGTTGTTAGAAATTTTATAAGCTTTCATTTGATGTATAGTCCGAGTTTCCACGTTTTGTGAACGTTTTTAAAATGTCCAAAACGTTCGTAACATTGTTCGTAATAATATAACATTTACTTCTCACAAGTATTAGAATTTCAGATGATTTTTTATTCAACTACTTAACGTACGATCTTGAGCAATATGTCAAACAAAAGCAATTGAAAAATACTATTTGGGGTAGAAAGTTCAGGATTCTAACTCAACGGAAACTACTTTAAAAATGGGAAAATGTCTGCCATTTTCGTTTAGTTCGCAAGAAAGATAGATCGAGTTTTCACAGAACGTTCACAACATTTATGGCCATATAATAAACTACTTATTGACCTCGCTTGTTCGGTCTGTACTAGTGAAATATCGGACCTCTGTTTTTTTTGCACAGACCTCAACTCGCTGCGCTCGTCTCGGTCCGTACTAAAAAAACATCGGTCCGATATTTCACTAGTACAGACCTCACGCTCGGTCAATAAGTAGTTATTCCTAACAGAAAGACTTAAGGCCCATTTCCACTCAGGAGAATTTTCCTCGGACAGGACATTTTCTTTTGTCTCAAACTCATTACTAGTTCTGCCCAAGAGCTCACAAGACAAAGGGAAATTTCCTGTCGGAGGAAAATTTTCCTGAGCCTTTAGGCTATGTGCACACGGTAACGTTTCTGAGCGTTTTCGTATTGTTTCAAGTAATAGTTGATTGTTCTCAATTCCCTTGAGAACAGTAAACAATACGAAAACGCTTGGAAACGTTACCGTGTGCACATAGCCTAAGACCCCGTTTACACGATGCCGGTACAATTTGAAAACGGAACAAAATCATGCCGTTTAGGCATTGCATTTACACGATAGCGGCACAAAAGTAACATGAAATGTTATATGCTGTATTTGCATACCGGCATGATTTTGTTCCGTTTTCAAATTGTACCGGCATCGTGTAAACGGGGTCTAAAATTGTAAACCTAGAATGCACTATACACTTTGGTGGGATAATATTCTTTGAATTGCTCCTCGTTTCCATTTACTTTTGACGAGATATGGCTATTTAAACAGTGCACAGCATTGAAATACTGGATGTACACCAGAAGGTTCCGGAGTCGTGTGAACACCTTCAAAGCGTCGTTAAATTATGACGGATTCGTGTGAACGTAACCACATTTTACTGTTTATTTTCTACACCGGACTCGCGTGAAACAGTCTGAATTATTTATTAGTTATTCTTCCCCGGCAGGTATAGCATCTTCTAGCTTCTTGAGAAACTTTACTCTGAGTTCTGTTGTGTCATCGCCTCTTAATGTATCTTGAACAAAACTAACATTCACCTCCATCTGAACCTGTGTTATTGGGCAAACAATAGAATACGGTTTAGTAGATGGAATAGATGATTTCTACATAATTTTCTATAAGTCTAAGTTATTGACAAAATAAAATTGCCCGGAAAGAATTGTAGTGGTGTTGAAAGGATGGGGATAGTGGCAAGGGTCAAATTTAAAATTTCTGCTCTAAGAACAAAAGTATCTAGGCCAAATTTTCGACTGACATGTATAAACTGCCTTCACGTTTACGTTTGGGAGACGTTACATTGTGAGACCTTACATTACATTATGAGACCTTACGTTACGTTGTGAGACCTTACATTACATTATGAGACCTTACGTTACGTTGTGAGACCTTACGTTACATTGTGAGACCTTACATTACATTATGAGACCTTACGTTACGTTGTGAGACCTTACATTACATTATGAGACCTTACGTTACGTTGTGAGACTTTACATTACATTATGAGACCTTACGTTACGTTGTGAGACCTTACGTTACATTGTGAAACCTTACATTACATTATGAGACCTTACGTTACGTTGTGAGATCTTACGTTACCTTGTGAGACGTTACGTTATGAGACCTTACGTTACATTGTGAGATCTTACGTTACGTTATGAGACCTTACGTTACATTGTGAGACCTTACGTTACGTTGTGAGACCTTACGTTACATTATGAGACCTTACGTTACGTTGTGAGATCTTACATTACATTATGAGACCTTACGTTACGTTGTGAGACCTTACGTTACATTGTGAGATCTTACGTTACGTTGTGAGACCTTACGTTACGTTGTGAGACCTTACGTTACATTGTGAGATCTTACGTTACGTTGTGAGATCTTACGTTACGTTGTGAGACCTTACATTACATTATGAGACCTTACGTTACGTTGTGAGATCTTACGTTATATTATGAGACCTTACGTTACATTGTGAGACCTTACGTTACGTTGTGAGACCTTACGTTACGTTGTGAGATCTTACGTTACGTTGTGAGATCTTACGTTACGTTGTGAGACCTTACATTACATTATGAGACCTTACACTACGTTGTGAGATCTTACGTTATATTATGAGATCTTACGTTACATTGTGAGACCTTACGTTACGTTGTGAGACCTTACGTTACGTTGTGAGATCTTACGTTACGTTGTGAGATCTTACGTTACATTATGAGACCTTACGTTACGTTGTGAGATCTTACGTTACGTTGTGAGACCTTACGTTACGTTGTGAGACCTTACGTTACGTTGTGAGACCTTACATTACATTGTGAGACGTTACGTTGCGAGACCTTACGTTAAATTGTGAGACCTTACGTTACATTATGAGACCTTACGTTACGTTGTGAGATCTTACGTTACGTTGTGAGACCTTACATTACATTAATAGACCTTACGTTACGTTGCGAGACCTTACGTTACATTATGAGACCTTACGTTACGTTGTGAGACCTTACATTACATTGTGAGACGTTACGTTGCGAGACCTTACGTTAAATTGTGAGACCTTACGTTACATTATGAGACCTTACGTTATGTTGTGAGATCTTACGTTACGTTGTGAGACCTTACATTACATTATGAGACCTTACGTTATGTTGCGAGACCTTACGTTACGTTATGAGACCTTACGTTACATTTTGAGACATTACGGTACATTGTGAGACCTTACGTTACATTGTGAGACCTTACGTTACATTGTGAGACCTTACGTTACATTGTGAGACCTTACGTTACATTGTGAGACCTTACGTTACATTATGAGACCTTACGTTATGTTGCGAGACCTTACGTTACATTATAAGACTTTACGTTACATTGTGAGACCTTGCGTTAAATTGTGAGACCTTACGTTACATTGTGAGACCTTACGTTACATTGTGAGACCTTACGTTACATTGTGAGACCTTACGTTACATTGTGAGACCTTACGTTACATTGTGAGACCTTACGTTGTGCATGAGACCTTACGTTACATTGTCAGACCTTACGTTACATTGTGAGACCTTTACGTTACATTCTGGGACTTTATGTTACACTGTGAGACCTTACGTTACGTTGTGGACCTGAATATGTTGTAAAGCCTTTGTTACGTTGTGAGACCTTACGTTACATTGTGAGACCTTACGTTACATTGTGGGACCTTACGTTACATTGTGAGACCTCGCGTTACATTGTGAGACCTTACGGTATTAAGAGACCTTATGTTACGATGTGATGTGAGACCATATATTACGTTGTGAAACCTAATACGATGATGTGAGAGCATACGTTACAGTACATTGTGAGATCTGGATATCGTAATTATTTTGACATTTTACAAAAAAGGGCCGGCTTGCCACACAATTTAGGCAAATATGTCGGCCAATTCACACAACTTTTATCAATGGCCATATCCGAGATCGTATTTGACTCTAGAGTATATTTATGAGGCAAAAGTGTTAATTCTATTCAATGTACGGGGTGTAGTGGATGTGTCTTACAACAGGTGCTCAGATGTGAATTGAAGGGCTCACACTGACTGGTACCCAGTCGTCTCTGGAAATTTTGGGTTTACAGTGCTTGATAGGAATGTCCATCATTCCAATAATGCACCGTCGAAGAACTACAAACATCAATTTCCCGTTGCGCCTTCCAACTCTCCCCTATAAATCTAACGCAGGTAAGATCTTAGACGATACAAAGACGACTGGGTACGAGTTGGGGTCTGAGAGGTGGGACTTTCTTCCTGGAGGGTTGTGGTTAGGTTTAGTTTCAGGTTTAACGGTGGCGGTCGGGGTTGGGGTGGGGCGTTGGGAATTAATTTCTTTAATCCAACACCGCTGGCAAACGTTTTGCGCATGCGCGTCGTCCGAGCTCGTCTTCAGAAAAAGAGCGGGAAAACACTGAAATATTTGGACTGGTCCGAGAGCCCGACATAAAATAAAAATATAAGCATACTACCAAAAAGATAAGGTAGGTAATTTATGCATGGCTTCTTTGTCAATATTGTCAATATTGTAACATATTCTGAAATTACCCCTTCGTAATTTTCTTTACCCTTTTTTTAAAACACAAATGAATAGTCGAGTCTTATTTAGTCTTCACTGTCTGGTTGTTGTCGCCATGGCTAGCTCCCACTTCTCTTGTAATGTTTACTCTAGCGAATTCACACATGCGCAAACGTTTGGCAGCGGTGTTGAATTCTAGATTCATGAGAGGATATGCTGAGTTGAGAGAGCATGGAAGCAGGCACCATAGGCATAGAGTATGGGGGGGGGGGGCTGAGGGGTTTTAGCCCCCGGAGAAATCTCAATGGGGGGCTGAGCTCCCCCAGAAATTTTGCAGCAACTGACTCATCAATCACCATTCACAAATTATAGGTTACTCGTTAGGCTAAAGTAACTGTTACAGCCTCATTCCTATCAGCCAAAAGCACCCATATACAGTGATAAGTCAACCCAGTAAACACAACATCGAAAAATTGTTGAAATGTCTTGTATTTTAACTAGTTTTTATAACATTTCATGACCTTCAGTGTTCTTAAGAATCACCCCTCAGAATGCAGAAAATGGCATTTCCAAGACTCTAAATTTCAAAAATTTCCGAGGGGCATACCCCCGGACTCCCCTAGAAGAGTCCCTTTTTGTAAATGCCCCCCACGAGAAAATTCTTAGAAAGGCCCTGTTCAGCACTTCAGCCCCCCTAGACAAAAACAAAACTCTACGCCTATGGCAGGCACCGAGTGCATGCATGAATAATACTGAAAGCAACTGAAATATACTCACCATTTCAAGGGCTCCTCTAAGCACTCCACAAAGGACATTAGAATAGGACAGTTTCTCGTGACCCGCAGGCAGTTCAACAAACTCAGCCAGAGGATTGTTATCCAACATGAGAGAAAACTCATCTGAGGCGGGACTCCATTTAGCTACTGCTGGAGTGACACCAAGAAACATCTTAAAGCCCAACTAGAAAATACCAAAAATTAGAACTGTGCCCAATGCAACGACTTACAGTAACGCTCATGAAAATAGACGGCTGGTCAACCTCGATAAAAGTGTCTCAAAAACAACGTTGATGGCATTTTTTGTTACAAGCAGGCAACCATGCTAAATCATATCGGATAGTGTATACTTTGAAGGTGAGGGGTGTTGGCAGCTGTAATTATTGATTTATATACTAAAAGTTAGAGCTTTTTGAAAGCACAATGTGATGGATGAGATATCTGTAAAGAGCTGTCTAATATACGTAATATTGGGCATTTCACTCGATTACATAGCGTGTACTGAGGATTTTGGGTGAAGGAAAATTCGAGTGTAGAATATATACATTTTAAGACCAAACCGGGACCAGTTGCGAAAAATGCAACTACACAGGCCTTCCGTCAGGAATTGAACCCACGACCTTGCGATTCTAGTGCAATGCTCTGACCACTGAGCCACGGAGGGCGTTGCCGAAAGCTTGATCGCGAGTTCTGTATATATAATAAGGTGGTAATGCCAGGAGAGAATTGGGTATATTATAAGTAATATTGGGCATTTCACTCGATTACATAGCGTGTAAATCCTCAGTACACGCTATGTAATCGAGTGAAATGCCCAATATTACTTATAATATACCCAATTCTCTCCTGGCATTACCACCTTATTATATATACAGAACTCGCGATCAAGCTCTCGGCAACGCCCTCCGTGGCTCCGTGGGCAGAGCATTGCACTAGAATCGCAAGGTCGTGGGTTCAATTCCTGCCGGAAGGCCTGTGTAGTTGCATTTTTCGCAACTGGTCCCGGTTTGGTCTTAAAATGTATATATTCTACACTCGAATTTTCCTTCACCTAAAATCCTCAGTATGTCTAATATACGTTTGTGTTTTATTTGAATTAGCTAAATTCAGAATGCTATCCAATCAGCGTGCTTCTAGGTAATTCACAATCATGACAAACAGGAAATATGGCGTGAATACACCCAAATATAATACTTCGAAGAAAGGCCACAAAAAGGTAAGCTTGCCTAGAATCAGACATTTATTAGATCTGGTAGCTACAGGAAAGTCTCATATTCGTAACTTATTTCGTTTTATTTTGGTAATTTGCCGATACCGCCATCTATCTACTGTTATAAAGCTGAGCTTTTGTACTATAGTATAGTATTGCTCATAATATCCTTAGACATTTAACTCACCGGTTCAACAGTACTATCTTGTGATACACGGAAGGCAACCAGCCTAGTCATCTTGATCAAGGTCTAAGCTACATTTCTATGCAGGTTGCCTGCTTGTAACAAAAAGTTTTCAGATTGTTGTAGCTGTTCTTCTAAGTGCTATATTTAGGCGAATTTGCGCCATGTTTCTTGTTTGTTTATAATTGTGAGCTATGCGAATTAGAATAATCAGAACTTCAGGCACGCTGATTGGATAGCATTCTGAATGTGTAATTCAAATAATACACAAACGTAAATAGGCATCGCTTTACAGATATCCCATCCATCACATTGTGCTTTCAAAAAGCTCGAAATTTTAGTATATAAATCAATAATCACGACTGCCAACACCCCTCACCTTCAAAGTATACACTATCCGATATGATTTAGCATGGTTACCCGCTTGTAACAAAAAATGCCATCAAAAGTAATATTTTGAAGCCTTGGCTGGCCCTCTAAAAGGGGTTATTTTTCGCTAGCTCAGGCAGGAATAGGTTACTGTAAGTTGTAATTGCAAACCAGCAGATTGAATTTCAGAGTGTAGAAAAGTAGAGGCTACGTTGGCAGTGTTTTTGTTAACAGTGAAATAAAAGTAGCGTGCTGCGTTGGCAGTGTTGAAACAACAATCGAAATATAATTGTCAGTTAATTGCTGTACAAGCTGTGTTAGTTAGTAATACTCGGAAAAACTCTGAGTTCTAAGCATTACTGAGTTCTGAGTATTACTAACTAACACAGCTTGTACAGCAAACAACTGACAATTATTACTAACATCAAGCTGCAATTTCTGAAACTAACTAACAGTGTTTAACTGGAAACTTGCTGTTACAACGCGACTTGTAAACCAACAAGTACTTGTAACCGAGCGGTTAAGACTCGTTCCTGGAGGACTGGGCACAGTCTAAGGTATAATTACCTTACTTAACGCTGAATGTAAAAATATGCATGGACTGTTAGTGCATGAGCCAGGACCCCATGAAAGGTGTATTGGTACCACTCAGGGGGACAAAGGCTAATACCCCTCAATATAAAGATCAATATCCCTAGTTTATTTTTTCGGTTGATAGCAGTGTGTATCTCACAGCGTTAAGGTATAAGAGCACTGTTCACGTACCCCTCCTCTGTGGGCCACAGAAATTATTGCGTGGCATCGTTTTGGACTTATTTGTTCCATAAAATTAGTTTGAACGCTTGAAATATTAGATAAACATGACAAAATAAAACTGTTATATCTGGCATACCCTCATACCCTCAAATCACTTATAGCCATGCATAAAATGTCAATTGTAGCAATCACGTGATCAGTCACACGATTTAAACGTCTGTAATATTACAATAAGAGCTGACAAACATTTTACTCTCGAAAAATTTATTATTTATTGTGAATATTTCGTCTCTCAACTTCAGCTTAATACGTTAGTTAAACAATATAACAAAATATTTATCTAGTTTCATTGTCATAGATCGCTTTTATACTATTCTCTCAAACTCGGGCCCAGTCCCTTTTAAGAAATACTATTAACATGGTGCTCTGGGTGTACATATTTTCATTAGTTTAACCAAAATCTATCATGTCATGATAAACGTTGACGACATATCCCTAGGTATTAAATAGTAGACATAAACACTATGAAATTCATATTAATCCGGTATACGTACGTTGGCAACGTGCAGCCAACGTCTTGCTTACGTAATGTCGCTAATCGTTTTCTTCTGTCTCGTCGTCGTCTGCCTCGTCTTCACTATCTAATTCTTCCATGTTAACGTCATCTTCAGTTTGCCACTGGTTAACGCAGTCCTTCAATGTGCAGATATCTGTACATTTCAAACCATTAACTAAACACACACAGGTAGGAAGGCTACAGGATCTTTTGCATTTACATGCCAGAAGTGCCAGAACAGTGTCTGGGGCAGGTCTTCCATCCATCCAGTCAACAACGAGACTTTCGTTTTCCAACTTCCAGCCCATGCCAACAGGACTTGGGATTGCTGGGTTTCGCTCTAGGCTTCGTTTCCAAATACAAGCTTGATAGTTAGTGCGCAAAACATGTTTCTTGAGACAGTCCTGACATGGGGGTAGTTGATGGGATTCTATCTCTCCGTTTTTTGCACAGAACAGGTTGTACCTCGCATCGTTCACATTACTTGTGTTTGCTCCAGGCGTGTACAGTGCACAGGTGATCTTTTCTATCTGAACAAAGAGCTCAGCTGGTAGATCCCATGTCTGGCCTAGCATGCTAAATGCTCTCCTAGCATGCTCGTCGGCTTTCGCCATCTTCAAGGCTTTGATTTTACCTTTGCCAGCAAACGCACTCACCGTGTCACATCCTGTAAATGAATGCAGTCCGATAATAGCTCTGCACAGACTTTCACCGAGAGCTGTTGCGATCTTGTCGATATCTATCAGCTTCGTTCGCGTTTGAGAACCACATTTCTGGAAAAGGCTGGCATCAATGGAGTTTGAGAAAGCAGTTAGTAATATGAAAACATCGGTGTCCTCAGAATTGATGACAACTGCTTCATATCCTTCTTGTGAAGCATGCGCAGCATGAAGCAAGAGTCGAGTGTCGGCCTCTTCCTGGCAGCTAGATAACTCGAGTACTTCCACGCTGTCTTCTTCTGTAATCTTCCAGCAGCGATTATCACATGTGGCGTACATGACCTTTCCATGAAGTCTTTCGGTGTACTGCCGATTTTTCCACTCCGTAACCAAAAATCTTATCAGGTTGGTCTTGTTGTTTAATTGACTAAGAAACTTTCTCCACTGCCTTATAAGTTGTGAAGCGGTTATATTTGCGAATTGGACTCCTTGTTCTTCTCCACGGATGGTTCTTTCTGCATTCTTGATGGAGTTCTCTCTATACACATCAAACACCACGTCTATTCGGCTACTTTGTGAGCCTGCGTGGAGAACCATGGATAGAAGGGAAGATGCGACATGCCCAAATGTTGTTTGGTTGCTGCCAACATTCAACTTTTGTACAAGATTTATTCCATCTACTATAGTTGCTGAATTTGGTGGTATCCTGTCCGCCAGCTGGACATCTTTCTGAAGATACGTGGCCAAAGCTGCCTTGTTTGTCTTCCTGGGGAACCCTTCTGGTGTGGCCAATGACCAAGGCAAAGGACCCAGACTATGGTGCAGTAATTCTCTCACCTCAATCTTCCGACTTTGACCAATGATCATCATTCTGCCAAAGAGACTTCTGTCAGCTTTTAGAATAGTGCTTCTCCCTTGAATGCTGATCGTTTTCTTTTTCGTGAGCGATGAAAACCGTTTTAAGTTTCTTCTGTGTTAGTGGGTCATGAAACTTTGCCTTCGGCGGATTATTTGTCAGCCTTTCCTCCTTGAATTGCTGGTACGCCTTCTCACCAACATCGTAAGCTTGCATCAAATCGTGCGATACCTCTGCAGGAGCTTCTTTCGCTGTTGATATACTGATCAGATCTTGTCTTTCGGAAAATGGGTTATTCCAGCTTTGAATAAGATTCTCAACGGTTACTACGGCCTTCTCATCCTTAATGATCCTTGATGTTTGCAACTCATCATGATGAAAAGAGGGTCGCCTCACTTGAACAATATCTCTCAGCTGACCTAGAAAAGAACACCTGGAAAGATTTTGAAAGTTACTGGTAAGATCAAGGTATATAAAGAAGACAAATATACTTATATTATAGACAGTTTATTTCTATTTTATTGCACTGTATTTCTGCTGTAAGGGTCTTTATGAATTTTTATAAGATTGTACATAATAATAAAACACCTGTATTCAGCCGTCATGTAGAATCTGTTTACAGCGCCTGTCTTCAAGCTGAACTTAGTTACGCCTCCGGTCGTTTTAGTGTCTTTATTGACTGTAACCTCCGTTGTTTGGTCAACTGGTAAACGGCCAAAGGGATTTTTCTTTCCTAGTTGAACAGAGAAGTGTCCATTCATGAACTCGCGATGCACATCAGGGTGGTCGGTAGGCAGATTCATCATTTGTGCATAGTACACTGGTAGGTACCTTGCATAGTTGACCTTATCATAAGCGAAGCACCAGGGGATCATCTGACAAACAGCATGAAGATGAAGCTGCCAGTTACCTTCTCGGGACGCTCGGATCAGTCCTAGAAGCACATCTTCAACGACTTGGATATAGGACATCCAGAATGCAGACAAATCACCATTCTCATAGCGGAGGTAAAGTATAAACTGATTCCATAAGTCATGCACATCTGCCAGAGTTTCACTTTGCATCATCGCGTCGTGCTGTTCCGGAGTAAACCTATCAGCCATCTCGTTGACACTATCTTGTACTGTACGCACACTCGCTAGCTTGTTAGGATGAGTACTCGTTACCCAGGAAAGGAATTGCTGCCATACCAGACGCATCAGAGCTTCGTATATGTACTTATGGACTCTGACGGCTCGGTTGTACATTTTACCATCAAGAACGCTTGATACAGATCCTTCAGCAATTATTCCCGACTCAATGCAAATATCACGCAAACCAGCATCTTGAAAACGTTTTCCAATGATGGAAAGTATGTTGCAGATAGTATGGAATGCCCCTAATCTTAGAAGAACAGATCCATAATCATCTTGATTCTTCCAGGCGACTTCTGCTGCTTTTGCATACAATGCTTGATCCATGACAACCACGATCTTCTTGAGATTAAGCGTCTTCCTGATTTCTTCGGACTGACGCAATATTTCGTTAACGGTGCTTAGGTGAGTTGCAGGAGCATTGATCGTTGGCAGGTAACCCACCACGTCTTGCGTAACAGGCTCTTGGATACGCGCCTTAATATTAAAGCCAGTCCAGCCTGGAATTTGCTGCTTGTCGGTGTTACAGTCTGCCTTTCGCGCAAGCAACCAAATGAGATTCTTCCTTGCTGCCATCTTTGCTTCCTGTTGCTGTTGACCATCATTATCTATAACTGCCAGTGGTGGGGGGCCCACTCGTTCTCCTGATATGTATGTTTGGAGCGGTCGGACTTCCTGCGTGATGCTTCTCTGTTTACGCTTTGGAATTACAGGAAGCGCGGCTTGGGGGAGGTGTGGACCATACACCCTTGGCTGGATTGCTATTCCATTTACCCGATGGGTCGTTCCTTCACCAGTTAGAGTTTCTTCTAATCGGTCAATGTTGTCCCATGCTAAGTTCGTAAACACGTTAGGTTTAATAGCTTCTGGAAGAATCGGGCTTTGATTTAAGTTGGACGCCATTTTTTGCAAACACAAAGCTGTGTCGTTTTCTTCTAACTGAGAATAAGACACACCATGGCCAAATCTATTCAGCATCTGAATGAGCTCTACATTTCCTGTAAGGGTTTTGACACCATATGCCAAAAGAATTTGTTTCGGTGGTTTTGTCCGGCCAGATGTCGTTGCGTAGATGATATCCTGGCTGAATGACTTCACCAGAGTCTCAAGTCGTTGAGAGGAGCTATTGATTCCAGGGTCGCCTGCTAGTACTCCTTTAAGGAACCGGTTTAGGCAATCAGGTACTTGGAAGTGGTCTGCAGTTAAATCAGATGGATGGATAGGCCAGGACGAGTTCCATTTCGCATCCAATACAGATCTTCGGATATACAAGGCACACTGATCAACCACACTTTGCATGTCATTGGTCTTTAGCTTCAAGGTCTCAATTTCATTCTCCAAAGCCACTTTGCTTTTGACTGTTTCTCTAAGACTGAGGTTGGCTGCCATTACCAAAAGTTTTCCTTTATCGTTCTGAAAGATCTCCAAGGTGGATCCAAACTCTGCTTCTATTTTCCTCCTTATGTGTTTTTTTGAGGACTCCTTTAGCTTTCCTTCTCGTTTTGACTGAACAGATAACTCTAACTCTTTTGCTAGGTCGGTCATCGAAACAACTTTCTGCTTATCTAACACCACTGCTCTGATATACTCGAACAGATCGCTAAAGGCATCATACTCAGCATCCATCTCTTCATCAGAACTTGCACTTGCTTGTGAGGCTTTTGTAGGCCGTGTGTATTCCCGGTAACATGATCTGTGGTAATGCGCCTGAGCAGCAACAATGTCCCTGCTGGTAACTGCCAAAATCTTTTCATCGCATTTTTTGACTGCTGTATCTCGCAACGTCTTGTCAACCCTTAGCTGTGCGGCTTTTACAAGCTTTTCCCGTGAATTTAGAGACCGTACATACTTGTCTTTACTGCAGAAGATACATTTCTCAACACAATTACTTGAAGATGTGTTTCTTTTCTTTGGGCGAGCTACTTCATCCTCATTATTATTTTCCTTTACACCTCCAGTGACTTGCCTTAGCGATTCTAAATCCCTTTTTAAAGTGAACCTGCTTCTGCACTGCCGGTGATATGCTATGGATGGGACCTCGTTTTCATTTAGAGTCTTTGCTAGTTCAAGGACTGGCTCGAAATTTCGTACTTTAGCAGCTTCGAATAAAGTTAACCATGACTCGTAACTTCGGGGGCTTATAAGCCGGTCATCTTTGTCAATCTTTACAGCCTTATTGTGTATAATACAAAAGCTATCCATACCTGGCTGGTGATCATTGTAAATATCTATATTTTTGGGAAAAGGACAATGTTTTGGTGACTTGATATGTTTTATCTTGCGGTCATTGAACAATATTTAACAGAAATTGGCAATAACAGTATATATTTAATGAAAAAAAACAACACATTTATTTTTACTAGATGGTACTGTTAACTATTGGTGTCGTGCGTATATATTGCAAGTTTGGCCACTGTATTTTAGCTTAGTATATGAGATTTTTAAGAAAATAGTATCTTAAGTACTTTGGGAGCAGTTTTAGATAGCCTCTGTAGCAATGTCTTGAATAGTCAATCAAAAAATTCTAGCAAATACACCGAAATTAGACAAACATGTGATTCGGCCGCCATATTGAAAACATACAGTCATTCTAAAGACGTATTTTCGACTGAAAACGTTTATATTTATCAATTATATGTTTAAAAAAGTTATGGAAAGTGTTCATTCACCTTTCATATTGACTAATATTGTCTGATAACAGAAGTTCAACAAACATTTAATAAAAAAATCTATCTTACCTCAAGAAAATCAAAAACAAGCACTTCACAGTCGCCATGTTGGTCAGCGGTAAATACTGACGGCTCAAGCTTGCTAAAATACAGTTTGAAAACTGTTTGTATAAAATATTGCAAGATCATCATTTTTCTTAATCAATTTCATATGGTTAAAATGATGTATATTAAAGTAAAAGTTTTAAGAAAGTTTTAAAGTTTTAATTGGCGGTTTATGCCAATTTTCTACCTACCACTCCTGGACTCCCCCCCCCCCCCTAAAATAGATGAAATGCTGTACAATATCAATTGCTATCACATATAATCTTTACCCGCAGGTAAAAATCTCTCTAAAAAAGTATACCTTCCTTTGTCCCCCTGCGTGGTACCGACAACCATACCTGGCTCATGCACTATGTAAGGTCAAAGCCTGTTAAGGCCTGAGGGTTACCAATAAAAACAAAGGACGACGCATTTCCGTACGCATTGTTTCCCATGCGCTAACCACTTATCGACTACACAACATATATTTTAATATGATTGTAGATCAGATGTTTGAAGCGTTTCAAACTTTTTAGATCCACATTTTCTTTTTGAGTAATCTCAACAAATTGTAAAGAACGACTCTATATTAGGAGGAAAAAAGGGGGAAGATTGGTCCACTTCCCTCCAACTCCGCGGACCCTAAACATTGTTCTCTTTTCAGAGGAGCTCCTTCTTGCAAGTGAAGTCTTCCACCTTTTTTACGCCTTTTCCGTGCACCACGTTTAATGGCTTTCTACATAATTCCAGAACTCGAAATGTCGGAAGAAACTATAGCTTCCACTATAAACGCTAGATAATTATTTTATAATTAAATCTTTCCCGGGGCAAGCCACCCAACACAAAACAAAACAAAACAAAACAAAACAAAACAAAACAAAACAAAACAAAACAAAACAAAACAAAACAAAACAAAACAAAACAAAACAAAACAAAACAAAACAAAACAAAACAAAACAAAACAAAACAAAACAAAACAAAACAAAACAAAACAAAACAAAACAAAACAAAACAAAACAAAACAAAACAAAAAACAACACAACACAACACAACACAACACAAAACAAAACAAAACAAAACAAAACAAAACAAAACAAAACAAAACAAAACAAAACAAAACAAAACAAAACAAAACAAAACAAAACAAAACAAAACAAAACAAAACAAAACAAAACAAAACAAAACAAAACAAAACAAAACAAAAACATGTAAAAAAGTTGAAGAAATACGAAGAAAGAATGAAGAGAAAATGAAGGGAAAAAGGGTGGAAAACAAAAAGAAGGAAAAGGAAGAGGTAGAAGTAAAAGAGAAGGGCATAAAGTAGAGGGGGGAAATATAAAAAATGAGTGAGATATACATGTATATGTATTTTAACCCATTACTGCCTAGGATGTCTCAGGGTTCTCCCTTTAATGGGTAAAATCATCTAGGACTAGGGCCGAAGGAATGTTTCAGGCTAGGGGGGCTCGTTGAGTGCTGAAGGTGCAGTCAGGACTCAGGGGACATGCCCCCGGAAATTGTTTGATTTTCTCACTCTCTGGAATGCGATTTCCTGCATTTCGAGATCAAAATATTATGATCATAAACAACAAGCTGGCAGCAGAAACTCGTGCTTTGACATCGAATTTTTTTGGGGTCAGCCCCCTGCTTCCAGTGAATAGGGGGCCCCTGCACCCCCTGCTGCCCACAGCCATGCATCTAGCATTAGACAGGAATAGATTAAGTGCAAAAATTTTTGATCTTGTCCACCTGGGAGTAAGAGGCTGGTTATACCAGTGTAGTTCCATACCTTGGCTATGATGTCAGCTGTCTCTCTCAGATCATGACACCTTCCAACATTTCCTTTGGCAATCAGATCCTCAATTAACCTCACACCAATATTATATCCCCTAAATTTTGGATAGGTAATATATATATACAGTAATGAGTTATCGACATACACATAACAGTACATGTAGTGGACCTAATCAATGTTAGGATATAGTGTAGTTGATATTGCATGGACCAGATTGAGGTCAGATTTTAATAGAAGTGGGAATTTGTGGTATACAGTAGCAGCATGTTTATTATTTATTGCTTAGCTTCCGACCTGTTTACCCAGGCCTTCATTTTTTAATGATAAACATGGTGTTGCCACAAATTCTTGCTTTTTTAATGATAAACATGGTGTTGCCACAAATTCTTGCTTTCACTATGCATACATACATTGCTACTTTTTGGCCTGGTTTATGTTGGATCAGCACAAAGCATGGTACCTGGTACCCACATGTGATGCCAAGTTTTTCATTGTTAATTAAGCATGCATCATTTTGGCAGGCTCCATTTGAAACCAGCAGTGACAGAATGATATACTATAGGACAGCGTGTCTAAAATCTACAGCATAGGGGCTCTTGTAGTTTTGATAAGTTTACTTGTACATGCAACTGATCTTTTCTCACTTGTCCACCATTGTTAGCTTTTAGTGGGTGGAGCCTGTTAAAGTGATGAATGCTGATGTGCAACAACTACGAACTCACTGATTGACAAATAGACAGATTTTTGTGACTATCAATTGATCATTGATAGTCACACAATCATGTAAATACATACATTGACTGTCAATTATTAGCTTTTCAAACATTGATTCTCATCAATTGCATAGGCCAGGAGGAGTCATGTGATCCTATCACAGAATAAAGCTTAGTGGCATTGTGGCAGGGGGGGGGGGGGGTGACTTGTTGGTAAAATATGCTATACAACCCCTTACATTAACTCTTTCCTGTCCAAACTGGTCTTTAGTATTTTATTCTGACTAATGCCAGATGATTTTATTCACCTCTGGGGAAGCCCTCGGACAGGAATGAGTTAATTAAGGTATACACCTGTCAGAAAATTTTGAACTTGAACCCCCCCTGATGAACAGCTCCCACGGCACCACTGAAAGATCAACTTTGTGTCAGCACCTCTGATGTAAGTGTTCTGACTCATGCCTTGGGTGCTTCAAACTTTGCCATCAACATTGTCATTCTATGCTATACTGGTAAGTTCCATCAGCACTTTTTACTTTCTGGCATCATTGTGTCACCATTATTCATCACCTTACACCATGCTGGAATTAAAGTTCCACCTATCTATTGTTCTACTGGCAGCTTTGACCATCAAAAGTGCTGGTGAAACTTCCCAGGATGGTGAAAAGTTTAATAACGTAATGCTTATTGATTAAGAAAAAGGGGACATGTTTTCACACAAGTTGGACTTCTGGTGTATTTAATATTATTCTGTGACCTTATCCTGGGCAAATGCCCCCCTCCCCCCCCCCCCAGCCCCCCTTCATCCCTTTCCTTCCTTCCTGGTAGTAATGCATGAGTCAATTCCATGAGTGACCATCCCCCCCCCCGGGACACCCCCGGGAATTTGCTCGGTACCCTGTTCCCAGGGGTCGGGAATTTGCTTGCCAAGCGGTGCACGGGGGCCGGACATTGTACTAGGGCTCAAAGACCCCCGGGAATTTGACACTGTGGAAATCCGCAAAGGACGTACTGTGGCCTGGAGTGAATGGTTTTCTCGTGTCGACGTGTCCACAGAATAGTAATTATACAACCAGAAGTTCAACTCGAGTGAAAACTTGTCCGCATTTCTTCAATGCACAGGCGCGATATTTTACACCATCCTTGGCAAGTTCACCGGCAGTTTTAACCTTCTTTTGAAGGTCCAAACTGCCGGGGGAACTTGCCAGGATGGCGTAGGATGGCGAGGAATCAAGATGCGCGAGGCAACATGCGCGAGGATATAAACTTCAAAGGTTCCAACCGGATTGAAAGCTCAGTAATATAAAATTATATATGTGGACCGGTGTTTCCACAAGTTATTGCTTATAACTGTTAATAATACAGTTAATTGTTTTGATGGCTCCAACAGCCATTTCATTTATATTCTGTTGCTTGATGTTGGAATAAAAAATAGAAATTCTTTATGATAATCATTGTCTAGTCTGCCTAATTTATTGTTACCTTCAGCTGTTTTGTGTTCCCGGGGGTGGGGAATTCGCCACTTACCTACTGCCCGGGGGTAGGACATTTACCCACTAGTCATTGCCCCGCGGCCGGGAATTCGAACTATCTTTACAAAAAAATGCAAATTCCCGGGGGTATTCCCGGGGGGGGGATGGTCACTCATGGAATTGACTCATGCATAATAACAGGGGTGGTTACATTTTATCCAATTGCTTGTTCACTGCTTCATCACTTTCATAATCTTTGACCAGCTGGGCGACCAGGGCACCGTAAGTCAACGTGAACAGTTCGGAACTCTAGACAAAAGACAGACCAAGAGTGTGAGACCTACAGTAGACTGCTGCAGACAATCACAATGTCAAATAAATCTCAAAAGCAAAGCCTTTAGACGCTACGTAGGCCAAAAGTATTTCAACTTACCACTTTCTTACCATCCGCCCTTGCTGATGATTGACGAGACATCACAGTTTAAGCGCTATATCATAAAGAAAATCACTGAAATATATTGGAAATTGGAAAACTGGTTTATAAAAAGTTTCCTGCTTTTTACATATAAGCAGCTGAACCCTCGGGTACCCTTACATCCCTGGACATCCCCCCAGGATGTAAGGGTACCCGAGTGTCGGCACTCGTTTCTACCTGCCAAAATGACCTACGTCATTTTCTGAAGAAAATATTATCAACAAATCTGGGAGACTTACCATTACTCTAACCAAACTTTAAGCATAAAACTGATCTGAAAGCTAACCCTAAACTAATGAAACATTAATTTAAGTCCGAGAACAAGCGCGGCGAACAGGGGGTAAGGGGCTATATCCCTCAATATTTCTAACAATGGGGTTTAATAAGCCCCCTCCGGCCCTCCTCAATACTTCCTAAGACCTCCTAAGATGGGGCTAAAATTTGCTGGGGGATGGGGTATTATTATTTTATTGACGAATTAGCCAATTCAATATAAAATATCTTCCCCCGCCACTGTGCTAAAAGAGTATAAAAAGAAGGAAATATGATGACGTTTGTCAATTTGGTAGATGGAAACAAGTGTTTACTTTTTGGCAGAGAGTAGACTGGTACGGCACACTCTATTTTTCCAATTTCATTTGTGATTTGACTCGTGTGTGCATTGGCGAATGGAGTCTTGTTGAAAGGGCATCATTTGTCCTTGTTTTTGTCCGATTAGGGTCGTTTAATAATGTAGAGAAGAAAGGGACGGTATTTAGCTCCTGGAGGAAGATGTATTTACAGTGAGTTCTACATTACGAGGAATTCTTTTCAGTGAAGGCCGAAGGGTATTATTATATAAGAGAAAGTAAAAAACTAAAAATGTCCGGCTTGTCAGCTCAACATGGGTCAGGAACACAACCAAAGACATTGCAAGATCTACAGTCTATCAAGAGAGAAATTCAGGTGATTATATTGTGTTTTGTATAGAATAATAAGAATTAAAAGGGAGCTGTGAAATATGCACATTTGGATAGGGATGTGCCGGATCCGGATACCGGTATCCGGTATCCGGCAAAATACAAACATCCGGCACTATCCGGTATCCGGTAAAATATGCTAGATATTTACCAGATAGTGCCGTCAGACTTCTAGTATAAATATGAACCCGAAAACACGTTGCCCTTGTCTTTTTTTGTGCGATAAGAAATTGTGAAACACAGTACAATTGTAAAAAACAATTGCTGGAAGTAAAAGGTTTTCGTGATGTAGTTACTGCTGCCGTGTATGCGGCGCTTACGGAACTTCAGACAGAAATCTATTACGGCTTGCTTGGAGGTAAATATACACACGGAAAACCGCTGAAAATTCACTCTGAATTTTCAGCGGTTTTCCGTATTCCTCATTATTACCCTCTAGCGCATCCATTCCCCGGCCCAATATAATAAAATATATTACAATTTGATTTGCCATTCAACCAAAGAAGAAGTCCTCAATTGTATGGGATTTTTTCAATGAAGACCCCTCTGAAAAGATCTATGCAATATGTACGAAATGTAAAGAGCGCATAAAGCGAGGAGTAACTCTTGAATCGTGTTCATCCACACCATTACACAACCACTTACGGAGTAAACATGCTAATGAGCTATTAGCAAAAGAATTGGGAAAAAGTAGTAAAGTATTGTCTAAGTTCCACCATGAATATCCGGTATCCGGTTATTATCCAGTATCCGGTTTCTTTGAATCCCTGACCGGATCCGGTAGGCTACTATCCGGTACCATCCGGTATCCGGCAAAGCAGTATCCGGCACATCCCTACATTTGGAAGGTATTCGTTTTAAATTTTATACTGTATATAAATAACAGTAATTAATTAAATTATTATAAATATTTTAAAAATATTATTATCATTTATAGACCTGGAGCAAGGGGAATTTGATGAAATATTACCCCGAGGTGTGATATATCCCGAGGGTGAAGCCTGAGTGATATATCATCCCGAGGGGTAATATTTCATCAAATTCCCTGAGTGAAAGGTCTATAAATGATATATTATATTGAAACATATTAACCTTTCCAAAAAAAGCTTAAATAATGTTAATAAAGTTCGCTTAGCTCAACTTTTGTCTGCTTTTCATTGTCTGTTTCCATTCTGTTGTCGTCTCAAGGCTTCTGGATGCATTGTTTGTTGCTTTCTTTGTATTCCCTGAATCATTATTTTCTTGTAACCTAACAATCTTTTTGTCAACATCTGAATGTTCAAGCAAAACGTTTTCTTGTCTCACCAAACTCCGCCATTGTTGACAGCTTCATGAATCGTGTGTGACATTCATGCGTGGTACATGAACTCGAATACCCCCCGTGACAGTGGGGTATTCCACCACAGCAGGGTATTCGAGGTTATACCCCGCTGTGGCGGGCAATTCTACGATAAATTAACTGGTCACATGGTACAAATCATGCTCTCTGACTGGACAATTTACAGTTGAGATATAATATTATACATTATTTACCGGCTGGGAGGTCCATATAGAGAAATATTTCCCGAGGTCTCAAAATGGATGAAAAAATCAATTTCAATATTTTTGATTTCGTTTAAGTTTATTTTCAAACGTTTTTAGAATATTTTACAGCCTATAAAATACATTTAAAAATGAGTGGTCCGTACAGGCTCGTACGGCTCAAAAAAGAGAGAATAATAAATATATGGATGTGAGGAAGTATGAAATTTTTTTCAAGTGTTGTTGACCAATATACCAAACAAGTGAGCAAAGTGAACGACCCAAGAACAGACCATTGATTGCATTGTGTCAACTCCTACTTGACACAGGGCCATGTACGAGTTCACACAAGTGTGAATTCACACCAGGTCAAGTATGAGTTCATAGACAAAGAACTTGATTCAGGCATTCAAAATAACCTTGACTTGACTCAACTCATACTTGACCCCATCTGAACTCATACTTGGCTCTGTGTCGAGTAGGAGTTGACACAATGCAAACAATGATCAAAATTGGTGTGCAGTGTGCTCATATGCAATCAACATTATTTCTTAACAAAATCTGAGCAGTATACTCTGACCTTACCTGGAAAGGTGCTTGATTGAGCGTGTGCACTTAGCATTCCTCAACTTTAATACTCGTCCTATATTTTTTATTTAAAACACATTAAACAACATCAGGGTTCGAATTCATGCTTCAGAGTTCAGAGCAGCTTCACTTTTTTTTCAGTAGTTACCATATTTTCTGGGTGATAACTCACACGGCGTATAACCCGCACAGCAATAAAAATGTCACTTTTGGAAAAATAAATCAGCATATTACCCACACCATCGGATAACCTGCAGCTGCTTATAATAGGTTTGAAAAAATTTATTAAGATTAAAAGTATGTAAAGTAGCTTCGAAATAAGTGCCGGTCACCGCTCACTGACCGGTAAAATTTTACAGTTTGACCGGCAAATACCATCGCTTGGCGGACATGCATGACCGGTGAATTTTTGAATCCAAGTGAGAGCAAATGTGTCAAATTGTAATACGATATGCTGGCGTTGTGGCGTTGTGCCTAAAGCGTGCTTAAACAATGTTCATACACAAATATAATTCATAATCTATATTATAATACCTTTATCTGTCTGTGTGTGCGTGTTTGTTTGTCTCACCGTCGTTACCTAAAAACTCGAAAACGGTTACGCCGTTGGCCCGTTGTATATTATTGTTTCTAAACTCACGAGTCACGCGAACGACGAGCGCAAATAAGTATAACTAAAAATGACCGGTAAAAATTTTGCTGTGACCGGCAAATTTATTGAGCCGCCGGTCATAGTGACCGGTATACGTTTCAAATTTATTTCGAAGCCTGAAAGTAGCTAATATTGAAGAAGATGTGTGAATAAGCCATGCATACAATTCCTAAAATCCTAAATGTCAACTTAAACTAAAATCCCTCAAACTCTTCGTCCTCACTGTCACTGTTAAAAAGCACTAACGCATCTGCAGGAAGGTTTGGTGCCTGGTGCTCAATGTCATCATCATCGTCGGCGTCATCGAGGGAGTCATCACGTTCAAGATCAAAGCCATCAATTCTATTAGAGGACATTGTTCAGTGTTGAAGACAATCCAAGCGAAGAACAGTGCCGACAAACGTCCTACTCCTGAACCTAACCAAAGTAGCCATTCTAGTGGTAGTTCAGAGCAGAAACTGGGACGGACTGCTTGTATAAAAACTGTGAAAAAATGGAATTTAGTCATTTCCTGATTGTATGTATAGGAATAATAGGATAATTTAAGGTGTTAACAGTTTTGTCCTAGCAGAGAGAGAAATGTCCTTGGATAGCCTCATGGAAATCATTATTGGAGGACATCTTTGTCTTTGGATGCAAACAGTATAATTCGAGGCCTGGGCTGCTCTACGCATTTTCCCCGGACTCAGTAAACGTATGAATGCCTGCAGTCAGCCACTGCTCCCACTGATCACGCATTCGAGATTTGAATGCGCAGTTCACAGAAATGTCCAACGGTTTCAGCTTTTTTGTAAGCCCACCAGGAATTACTGCTGTTGTCGTCTGGTGTACTGTATCTTTTTTAAATTCTTGCGCACGCCTTCATCGATGTGGCCGGCGAAGCTGTCAAAAATTAACGGCGATGTCTGATTAAATATTGACAATGGCCTCTTTTTCCAAACTTTTTCTGCCCAACCGTCTATGCCGTCACAATCCATCCAGCCTTTTTTTCTGGCAATGAACTACCACATCTTTACACAGCTTTTCTTTGGGAATGGTTTTCCGTTTAAAGATTAGCATTGGCTTCAGTTTTTTTTCCCGCGGTTTCCGAGCAGGCTAGCACAAGGTAAAGCTGGTTTTATACCGCCGTTTTTTTTAAACTTCGCCTTTGGAGATGACTCATACTTTTTTTGAGTACTGTATTTTCTGGGCGATAACCCACACGGCGTATAACCCGCACAGCAACAAAAATGTCACTTTTGGAAAAATAAATCAGTGTATTATCCGCACCATCGGATAACACGCAGCTGCTAATAATAGGTTTGGACAAGGGAGCACGTCAGACTGACTTGTATTTCTTCTTTGTTCGGCGTTCCTTCATAAATATTCAGCCATTTTGAATGTGGTATATATCATTAGCGTATCACAGGCGCGGGCTATGGGGCCGAAGGAAACCCGAGCGCATTCCGAAAATGAAATAACGGTCACGCCTGCGATACCCTAATGAATATACTGCATTATTCAAATTGGCTGAATGTAAATGAAGGAACGCTGAACAAAGAAGAAGAAATACAGGTCAGTCTGCCGTGCTCCCTTGGTTTGGGACCACAAAAAAAAGGTACAGTACCAGTAGTTGAAAGATGAAAGTAGAATCGTTGGTCTCCGGTTTTCGTGATGGCGTCGTCTTAAGAATTCAACAGATTACCCGCACATAGAGATAACCCGCAGGTTATTGCCCAGAAAATACGGTAACTTTTGACGGGTGTCTTCGCAGAGGTCCCCCTTATTGTAAGCCAACCAATGAGAAGAACACAGACACGCCCAGGGGGCCCAAAACGATAATTTGCCCTAGGCCTCACAATTTCTCTCAGTGGCCCTGAACTCAATACATTGTTTTTAATGAGATTGGTGTTAAATCCACATTTGATCAAATCCACACTAATTAGCTCCAGAATTATTGATTAGTTTGAGAATTAATCATAAAGAACTCAGTCTTGGTTATAAGACTATTATTATATGGCTGGGTTTGATTTCCGGTCCGTACGCAAAACGACGCACGCTGATTGGTTCCCGAGAGGTTGGGATTTTACGATATTGACCGACCAGTCAATACGCTTTTTTCTCGGCCCTTTAAGTTTTGGCGGGAACATTTCTAAGTTGATTTGAATACAAATAAAAAAGAACTAGGTATCTTTATTCAAATATTCTGCATAATAAAATGTGTTGGAACATTACTGCTGGTTTTCTTTAAAGCTGTGTATCTAAAAACACGACAAATAAAAGCCAAACTGGTGTAAATAAGAAGGCCAAGAAGCGACACGAAAAAGTCAACAGGTAAGGTAAACAGCATACTCCGAAGACGAAAACAACGCTCGAAGCTTAAAAATAGAATGAACCAATAGCCATATAATAAATATCTTATTAACCTCGTTTGCTCGGTCTGTACTGGAATGTATTTGCCCTCGGTTTTATCGCACAAATCTCGCTCCTTCGTCGCTCGGTCTGTACGAAAACCTCAGGCAAATGCTTTCCCGTACAGACCTCGCACTCGGTTAATAAGTCTTTAGTACTGTATCCTGTATGTTCAAAATTACTTCAATTTGTCATAATTTTGATTTCTAGTCCTTTGGTCCAGGACCTTATACTCCAGAGCAACAACAGAAGATCAATCAACATAATTTGCTCTTTCAGAAAGTAAAAGAAGAATCTGCAAAGGTAAATTTCTGTTCTTTGTTGTTTTTAGCACAGTGTTTGCCTTGTTATACAGCTTGTAACTAGACCTACAGTAGGCCTAGATACTGTAAGTACATAGCTCTAAGAAGTAGAATGGCCAGTCAGTATAAATTGATTAGTGTTATGTAGTTAGGGTTGTGAGAAGTCAATACGATGGAGAGGTTATGTGATGTTTCCAGGGCCGTATTAACAAATTTTCCACCCTGGAGCAAATTACCGAAGGCACCCTTGATCACCTCCCAGAAACTATGACCTCCCCCTGTTTGTCATGGAAAAAATACTGCCTTCTAAAATTAGCCGCCCCAAAAAATGTTCCACCCCGGGGCAAGTGCCCCCCCCCCCCCCCCTTGTTTAATCCGGCCCTAGGACAACGATGGCCATCTAAAGTTCATTATCTAGCAGAAACCACAAATTATTTACGCAGTTTTGAATATTTAAAGTATGTTTTTCAACATCCAAAAGCTTTTAGAGGTCTAAAAGGATTTTGTCGCATAGTTTGAAATCAAACTCAACTAACAGGTTTTGCCGTTCCACGATTTAACGTCGTCCTGAGAACGTGAAAATTATTTGAATAACGTTGGATGTCGACTACAACACGGTGTATATCCAATACAACACGGCCACTTATATTGTATTATAAATAGTGTATATATATATATAATATAATTCAATCTACAGACACGTGTTTCGCTGTACTACAGCTCATCATCATATATATATATATATATATATATATATATTCTTATAACCGAAATATTTCTATCCTGACCAATCAGAAGCCACGACATATTCACGTTGCATGCAAAACCTGGAAACTAGGCCAAACATGGCGTCCGCTAAAATTTATATACGAGTCATGAAATCATGAAAACATTGGCCCGAAAGTAATGAAAAATTGTTCAGTTTGTTATTAACAAATAAAACGTAAAGCTCCGTACATATGTACTCTTATAAAGGTTCGTTTGACGTCATTTGAACACGAAAGAAGTTGAGTAGAAGCACGAGGCGATAGTCGAGTGCCTTTACACTTCTTTCGTGTTCAAATGACGTTAAACGTACTTTTTTAAGAATAAATATGCATGGGAGCGATACAAGCTCAAAGTTGGACAGTTTTGAAATTTGGGTGACTTTTCCGGCCAGCTGACGCTATTCTACGTCATTCCACGCCATGTTACGTCATTCATTATCTTCACACTCTTGTAAATGCATGGAGCCCAGCTAATCAGAGCGTGC
The DNA here is from genome assembly GCA_964035015.1 of Corallium rubrum. Classification (NCBI taxonomy): domain Eukaryota; kingdom Metazoa; phylum Cnidaria; class Anthozoa; order Scleralcyonacea; family Coralliidae; genus Corallium; species Corallium rubrum. The sequence continues at coordinate 7,742,900 of OZ036009.1, read as the reverse complement.
TTAGGGGGCACCTTATTTTATAATTATTATTATTATTACTTGGTTAATAAGTCTTTATTGTTGTTTAAATTGTAGTTTCTAAAGAGGCCACCTGGTTCTAGTTCACCATTAGTGATCATGTCGTCGCCATCATCTACGCCAATGCAAGTACAAAGCTCGTCAACGGGTCAACAACTTGTCGTGTCGACTTCAACCGGCCTCCGAGGAATGTCGTCTGTGCTACCTCAGGGAGCTGTTCTCATGCAGCAAGCTATTCCAACAACGTCTCTACCAACTCAAATGAACACAAATAATCCCAGTTCACAGTCACCTTCGAAAGTAACCATTATTAGTAACAACCAGAAGGGATCTTCGTCGTTGTCTCAGCTATCCTTACTTGCTCAACATCCGCAAGGACATGGTACCCCGGCAATCAGTCAGATTCACATTAAACCCAGTACTGCAGCTACAGCCACATTCACCAGTTCCACCAAACCAGGAACAACAATACAACGACAAGTACTTCCAGTCCAGACCTTACCAGGTAAAGGAAAGTTGTGATCAAGCTGAACCTGGTGTCTAGTATGTGCCAGGGATCTCCCTTTGATGACTAAAATAATCTCATGTTAGACAGAGTAAGACAAAGGGGCCCTTTTTGGCTGTCTTGAGGCTCGTTTATACAGGCGATTTTTGCCGCGATTTTTCTCTTCCTGACTGATGCGATCGAATGATTGACTTACGAATGCATTGGACATTTGTACAAAGCTATAGTGGTTTAATACATTCGTGAGACATCCATTCAATCGCTTGCGTCAGAATGAGAAAAATCGCATCAAAAATCGCCTGGGTAAACGGGTCTTTAGGCATTAAAGAGAAAATGAACCTGTTTGTGGTGGTAGTGTTGTGTTGTGTTGTGTTGTGTTGTGTTAATCTTGTGGTGTTGGTGTTGGTGTTGATGGTCATGGTGGTTGTTGTGGTATTATTATTAGTTGTGGTAGTGTTGGTTGTGGTGTTGTTGATATTCATGGTAGTGGTGGTGGTTGTGGTGTTGTTGATGGTCATGGTAGTGGTGGTGGTGGTGGTTGTGGTGTTGATGTTCATGGTAGTGGTAGTGGTGGTTGTGGTGGTGTTGTTGATGGTCATGGTAGTGGTGGTGGTGGTGTTGTTGTTAGTTGTGGTGGTACTGTTGGTTGTGGTGTTGATGGTCATGGTGGTGGTCGTGGTGGTGGTCGTCGTAGTGGTGTTGTTGATGGTCATGGTAGTGGTGGTGGTGGTGGTTGTGTAACGAACATGTTGACTTTATAATAGAATTGAGAAGGTCCACCTTAAGTTAGGGCTCATGCCCAACCGCGCGCTACCATTCGAACACGTGAAAACAAAGCGAACAGAGAGGAACAATTCGAGAAGGACGATAAGTTTTATGTTATAATTTTATAGCAATCGAGGTACCAGGCGGGAATCGTAATCTTGTTATAAAAATTATTGCCCAGCAAATAATTCGTAACAAAGCCATTATATTAATATTATTATGGCTTTGTTACGAATTATTTGCTGGGCAATAATTTTTATAACAAGATTATAATTTTATGTTATTTTAGTTTTAATATAATTCTTAATAAATATTACATGGAGCCCAACGTGGGGCTGTACTCCAACGAAAAATGAGCGAGAATAAGGAAAATTTAACACGAATACGAGCTGTACGTGTTGGGAATCGAGGAGTCATAACGAAGTTGATTAACGAAGCCGAAGGACTATTGAAGGAGGAGGATTTGAACCGAGGACGATTGAAAACGATAACCGATTTACTCGAGGAGAAGTTGAAAATTGTAAAGGCATTGGACGAGAAAGTGATCGATACTTGCGAAGTTGGAGACATCGAAAACGAAATCGAAGAAGCAGATGATTTAATATCGCGAGTTTTGGACACACAACGACATATAATTGAGGAAACGCGCGATGAAGCACCAAAGGAAGTTCAACGAAAGAAACCCGACAATGTACCTACGACAGAGCAGCAACAACCCGAACAAATGGCACCTGGGACGTCCAATAACGTCACAAACGAATCCGTATCGCCAATTCAACGGACAGCTGAAATGACAGGTACAGTTAATCAACAATCTTCTGTGAATAATGATAATCCCGTGCCAGTATTGCCCCCAAACCGATCAAAGTTACCAAAGCTTGTCTTACCAAAGTTTCGTGGTGAAATAACTCAGTGGAGAACCTTTTGGGACAGTTTTAATAGTGCAATTCATACCAATAACTATTTGTCAAAAATCGACAAATTTAATCACTTGAACTCCTTATTAGAGGGACAGGCCTCACGGGCCATACAAGGACTAACCCTATCAGAGAACAATTATCAGTCAGCCATCGATATATTACACCAACGTTTTGGTAATACCCAGCATATTATTTCTACACATATGGATGAACTACTCAAAATCCCAGCATGTACAGGTGACAAAGCCTCACAACTACGATTTGTCTATGATGAGATTAGTATCAATGTTCGGGGGTTAGAAGCCCTGGGGGTTAATTCAAGCCAGTATGGAAGCCTCTTAATACCTGTTGTTATGTCCAAATTGCCACAAGATGTTCGAATTCAGATTGCAAGAAATACAGCCCAAGACGTGTGGAAAATATCAGATCTCTTGACTGTTATCCGAAAGGAAGTTGAGGCATGAGAGATAAGTGAAGGCATAAAGATAACCTCTGAGAAACCCAAGAATCCATCGACAAAGCCCTCCACTGCCGCTGCATTGCTGGCTAATGGAGCTCGCACAACAGGAAATCAAATCCAATGTGTTTACTGTTCTGGCAACCATTATTCTGCCTCCTGTAACGAAGTGAGTGAAGTGCATGCTCGTCTGGAAATTATAAAAAGGGAACGAAGATGTTCAACCGAGAACCAAACCCCTAAAACCCACACTGTTCATGTACAACAGACCACCATCACAACGAGTGCCAAAATGAAGGGAGGAGTTATGTTACAAACAGCAACTGCTACAGCAACGAATCAAGATGGGTCTAAGTCTACGAAAGTGAAAATATTACTCGACAGTGGAAGTCAACGATCCTACATCACTGACAGCCTTAAGTCAAGACTGAACTTAAAGCCCAAGAAGACCGAAACACTTCACCTCAACACTTTTGGTGAAAGGAACTACCGAAAACAGAAATGTGAAGTGTTGCCATTGTTGCTCCGAAGCAACAAAGACGAGAGTGTTATGATTTCTGCACTCAACTTTCCAGTCATTTGCTCGCCTCTGTCTACGAAGATTGAAGTGGATAATTACCCCCATTTGCAAGGATTACAGCTGGCGGACAGTTCTGATTCTAACGATTCTGTTGATGTCCTCATCGGATCGGACTACTATTGGGACATCGTTGGAGGTGACACAGTTCGAGGAGAGTTTGGCCCTGTAGCGATCGACAGTAAATTTGGATGGCTTCTATCGGGACCAGCCAATGATGCCTTGTACAACGAAACCAGCAGAACGAATCTGATTATATCAGGAAATTGTGACAGCCAGTTTGAGACAACCCAAGATCCACTCGTTGACACGTTGAAGAAATTCTGGGAGACCGAAGCGATTGGAATCAAGAATGATCCGGAGTGTAAAGAATCGATTGAAACATTCAACGAAAGTGTACGTTTTAACGGAGAACGATATGAAGTGGAGTTACCATGGAAGGACGATTTCCCCATGATACCAAATGACTACCAGTTGTGTGTAAAGCGTCTCAGATCACTACAGCGGAAGATGTTGCATCAGCCAGCGTTATTGCAAGAGTATGACCAGATCCTTCAAGAGCAGATACGAAATGGAATCGTAGAAAGGGTTCCTGACGAAGAGATTGAGAATTCGGACAGTGAATCTGTTCATTATTTACCTCATCATGCAGTCATCCGCAGAGATCGTAAAACGACCAAGCTACGCATTGTGTACGATGGATCAGCCAAGCCACCAGACCGTGAGTATTCGTTGAACGATTGTCTAGAGACGGGACCCAATTTCACCCCACAGTTATTCGACACACTTGTCAAGTTTAGATGGCATAAGATTGGCCTAACCGCAGATATCGAAAAAGCTTTTCTCATGGTGGCGATTAACGACGCAAATAAGGATATGTTGCGTTTCCTGTGGCTTAAGGAACCGAACAAACTGAACTCAGAACTCTTACAGTTACGATTCACTCGACTAGTGTTTGGGCTCCGACCATCTCCAGCTATTCTAGGTTCAACAATCCGTCATCACTTGGACACACAGAAAGAATTCGATCCTTAATTAATCGAGCTGCTGAAGAATTCTCTCTACGTAGATGATCTTGTGTCAGGTGCGGACAACGAGAAGGAAGCGCTTGAACTATCTTCGAATGCCAAATTAATCATGCAAAAGGGAGCATTTAATCTACGAAAGTGGAACACGAATTCGAGTTATCTACATGAGAAAATTTCGGATGACAAGGTATCTCAAGGACTTCCACCAACGCCAACAAGCACGAAATCAGTCACAGAAGAAGATGAGTCGTATGCAAAGACCGTGACCGGACCATCAATCAACTCTAACAACGACACCGTCAAGGTACTGGGTTCTATTTGGAACACAACTTCAGATCAACTTAATGAGTTCAACTTTTCCGATCTTGCCAATCAAGCCAAATCACTTCCAGCAACAAAGAGATCGTTGTTGAAGATTTCAGCGAAAATATTCGACCCACTTGGTTTGCTGAGTCCATTCACTATTCAGTGGAAAGTCTTATTCCAACTGCTTTGCAACGAAAACATCGAATGGGATGATGCATTGAGTGACGAACACTTAAACTCTGAACAATGGGATGATGCATTGAGTGACGAACACTTAAATAAATGGAATTTACTGATATCAGAACTTCAAACTCTGAACAATGTGTGCGTACCGAGATGTTACTTCGAGATGAATAACCGTTTACAGTCGACCCAACTTCATTGCTTCAGCGACGCGTGGTCGTCCAATGTCTTGTGGATGTAAATTTAATCGCAGCAAAGACGAGGGTCGCGCCACTGAAGAAGCAAAGTATTCCTAGACTGGAATTACTTGGTGCTAACATTCTCGTAAGACTGGCAAATACCGTCAAGAACGCCTTGCAACTACCTCAGGATGTGAAAACCGTGCACTGGGTCGACTCCATGACAGTGTTATATTGGATTAAGAATGCCAAACCATGGAAGCAGTACGTGATGACAAGAGTGAAAGAAATTCGTGAGAGTACAACACAAGCGTCGTGGAGACATTGCCCGGGCGTACAGAATCCCGCAGATCTTCCTTCGCGTGGATTGAATGCAAGCGATTTAGTAGACGAAAAACGATGGTGGAAGGGCCCCGAATTTCTGTTCAATCCCGAATCAGAATGGCCGCAAGGAGCCGACATCAAAGAAACCGAGTCCTCGATGGAAGAAGTAGTAAAGAATCCCACAACGGTGACGCATACTTTGACTACGCCATATCTCGCAGCCGAAACCGACAGATTGTTCTCGCACGCCAATATCGGAGCAATAATGAACTGTAACCATTATAACTCCAAGACGAAGTTGTTACTAGTTACTGCATTGGTTCTACGATTTGTGAGAAGAATGAAAGGTCAAGAGAACGCCATAGGGAGTACGCAACTGAACGCAGAGAACCTGAAGATTGAAGAAGTTAAAGAACCTGAAGAAGTTAAAGAACCTGAAGAAGTTAAAGAACCTGAAGAAGTTAAAGAACCTGAAGAAGTTAAAGAACCTGAAGAAGTTAAAGAACCTGAAGGTGTTAAAGGACTAACGCAATCCGACCAAGAAGCAACTCGACCAAAACGCAACGCAGCTGTTCTCGGAGAACTGAATCGAAGGAAATGTTATTAGTGTACACTTGTTTAGATTTTGTTTAATTTGCTCACCGAGGGTGATCAACCTCGGGACTGTAACGAACATGTTGACTTTATAATAGAATTGAGAAGGTCCACCTTAAGTTAGGGCCCATGCCCAACCGCGCGCTACCATTCGAACACGTGAAAACAAAGCGAACAGAGAGGAACAATTCGAGAAGGACGAAAAGTTTTATGTTATAATTTTATGTTATTTTAGTTTTAATATAATTCTTAATAAATATTACAGGTTGTGGTGTTGTTGATGTTCATGGTAGTGGTGGTGGTGGTGGTGGTTGTGGTGTTGTTGTTGATGGTCATGGTAGTGGTGGTGGTGGTGGTGGTGTTGTTAGTTGTGGTGGTTGTGGTGGTCGTGGTGTTGATGGTCATGGTGGTGGTGGTTGTGGTGTTGTTGATTGTCATGGTGGTGCTGGTGGTGTTGTTGTTGTTAGTTGTGGTGGTAGTGTTGGTTGTGGTGGTGGTGTTGTTGATGGTCATGGTAGTGGTGTTATTGTTGTTAGTTGTGGTGGTAGTGTTGGTTGTGGTGTTGTTGATGATCATGGTGGTGGTCTTGGTAGTGTTGGTTGTGGTTGTGGTGTTGTTGATGATCATGGTGGTGGTCGTGGTAGTGTTGGTTGTGGTGGTGGTGGTGTTGATGATCATGGTGGTGGTCGTGGTAGTGTTGGTTGTGGTGGTGGTGGTGTTGATGGTCATGGTGGTGGTCGTGGTAGTGTTGGTTGTGGTGGTGGTCGTGGTGGTGTTGATGGTCGTGGTAGTGGTCATGGTGGCGGTCGTGGTGGTAGTGTTGTTGTTAGCTGTGGTGGTAGTGTTGGTTGTGGTGGTGGTCGTGATGGTGTTGTTAGCTGAGGTGGTGGTGCGTAGTGTTGGTTGTCTTTGTGGTGGTGGTGTTTGATGGTCATGGTGGTGGTGTCGTTGTTAGTTGTGTTGGTGGTGGTATTGTTGTTTGTGGCAGTGTCGCTGCGTGGTGGTGGTGATGGTGGTGGTAGTAGTACTGTTGTGTTTGTATTGGTGTTAATATTGCCGGTGTTAGTGGTGTTGTTGTTAGTAGTGATGGTGTTGGCGATGTTGTTATTGTTGGCGGTGGTGTGGTTGTTTTTGGTGGTGTAGTTGTTGGTGTTATAAATTGTTATTGATTGTGTTATAAAGTTATTTTACAACATTCCAGCTTATTACATATCTTTTTAAACTTATAGTTGGTCACGCTCCAGTTCGCATGGTAGCTTCAATACCAGGCCACCAAACAGCCACTGGTCACGTTCTAACAACAGTCAACATTCCAGGACCTCCACAGAAACATACCATCACTCAAAGACCCATTGCTCCGCATGGTATCTCCGTCCAACAAACACCTCAAGGAACCCCCATGGTTATTCAGGTTTCAGCAGCTCCTAGTTCTCAGGCCAAACCCACTCTTGTAGCTGCCACTGCTGTAAGAAGCGCTACTCCGGCCACACTTATACCTCAGACATCAAGCAATGAGAGTTTGAAAGTTCCTCTCTCCGCCGCACCTAAAGTGTCGCAGCAAATAAGCCAAGGTAAGGTTGATAAATGGTTCCATTTTTCTTGTGAAGCAATGTTGCAGTCAGTGCATGGTCAAATTGAAGTACCTATGAAACGAAATTTTACTGCAGCTTTTTAAGATTGTATTTGAAAGAACATCGAGCATAATGAATGATGGCTTTTACACGCCTTTCAAATCTTATCCTGTTCTTGAGTTATTAGCTATGCAATTTGAGCAATGATGTCACACGTTGTATATGGGAGAAAAAGGAAAATCAGTTATGTCTTTGGGTTGGTTTAACTAGACAAAACCACACATTGCAGATATAATCAGACCATACACCAAGGAAGATTTCCAACGTTTGATTCAGTTTTGTCAGACCAATCTAAAGAAAGAAGTGATTTTCTCCCGCATACAACGTGTGACGTCATTGCTCAAATTGCATAGCCAATAACTCAAGAATGGGACAACAGTTGAAAGGCATGTACAGGTAAAAGCCATTTTTCATTATCTTAGGTGTTCTTCCAAATACAATCTTAAAAGACTGAAGTGAAATTTCGTTTCATAGGCACTGTTTAAGCCTATGGTCAAAAGGGCACGTGCCCTGGGTCTCGCGTCTTGGTGGGCCCCACGCTCTCCGTCGTGAGATGATAAGTATGGTTAGTCAAAACGATAATTGTAAAAGTGAAAATAATCAGTTGTTAAAATGAAATGTAAAAAGACTGATTTGGATCAAAAATAGTTCATAAAAATGATGATACCTGTGAAAAAATGTGACCTTTATGAGTTAATAATGCCAACATTTGACATAGTTTAACACAACTCTAGCTTAAAAAGTTTTTTGAACGCAACTTAAAAAGTTACTGTTCATAACCTAACGTTTCGACACTCCAATCTAGTGTCTTCATCAGGGTTCCGCGATCGTTGTAAAGACAGGTCCCATATATTTATACTCTCATAGAACCAATGATGACGTTATCTACCAACAAGATGCAAATAGGATTCTGGTAATAGATCGCCGTCATCCCGGTTTAATGAAACGTGGGCGCTATTAATGTGCCAAGTTTCCAGCCAACGTCTTTGATGGTCTTCTTCTTCCTCTGCTGCTGCTGCTGCTGTCCATCGTTAAACGATGCTGACTAGATGTCAGTCATCTTTGTGTACTCTGCAACCATTCCGTCCGCAGCGAAAAAGGTCTACAGCAGCATCGGAGGCTCAAACACCCCCAATTTTGCCAGGGTTGTGCCTCATAAAGTGACGTCGCTCTGCTTCTACGGATCTTTTTCTTTTGATTACCCGCATACTATCCTTTATAGCACTTCTACAAGTGGGCTGGTGTGATGCCAATTCCTCCCAGCTGTCAACATTGATGTCAGTTGCCTTTAGATGTCTTTTTAGAATATCCTTGAATCGTAGCTTTTGTCCTCCTCTGCTTCTGGTGCCTTGGTTGAGCTCCAGTGTAGTTGAGATGCTGCAAGTATAGCTTCAACGCTGTCCATCTCTGACACTGATCTCTAAATAAACTGGATAGGCCATTCCCTATGGCCAGCAGTCAAACATTTCGTGGCAGTCGCCGCCATCTTACGTAGTGGAACATGTGACGCATTGGGGCCTTAGAACTTGTTCCCAATCCCAAAGTTGACTGGCATAAGCAATCTTGACGTCAGCACGGTCATATTATACGGGGGTAGGAATATTATGTGTGCAGTGCCGGGGGAGTCGGAAAAGCCGTAAAGCAAACAACAGATGCCGGTTCGTTTGTTTTCACTGTTTAACAACAAATACAGTCAAACGATGGCAAGTACACAACACGAAATATTGTTAGGGCATTAAGATTACTATAAAAGACTTGAAATTGAATTCTTCGTAGATTTTATAGTCTGTTTTTCAGTTTATATTATCGTGAATATTATCTACGAAAGGTATGAACTTCAGTGGCAGCCACCTTGGGTAGTGGTCACGTCATCATACAACTGGCACGCAAAATCCGGCCCAAGGGCCCATCCAGTTTATATAGAGATCAGTGAACTCTGCTCTTCTTAGAATCTCCACATTCGTAACATGATCCTGCCATTTGATGCCCATGATTCTTCTGAGTTGTCTCTGTTGAAGTGCGCAGAGTTTACGAATATGCTGATGATAGAATGAGTATATGTTTCAGCAGAGTAAGTCAATGTACGAATAATCGCCGCCTTATATACCTTACATTTTTTGGTCGAGACCCGTATGCCTGCTTGTGACCATAGTCGTTTTTCAAGTTTACCAAAGGAAGTGCGTGCGCTCTTAATTCGATTTTGGATTTCTTGGTCTTTGCCATTTCTTGGTTGTCTGCAGTGAGACTATACTTCCAAGGTATTTAAAAGCTCGAACAACTTTGAGTGGTGTGCAATCAATTTTTGACTTTCGGCGCTGGTTCAGACTCATTACCAGGTGCTGGACGGCTGAAACATTAACTCCATTTTAGTGATGTTGATCTAGAGCCCAAGCTGCTTTGAGGTTGCCATAAAAGCATCAACAATTCCCTGCATGTCTCTCTGGCTGTGTGTAGCGAGTGCTGTGTCATCTGCAAAGAGAAGCTCCATAATTAGGTCTGTTATTATAAAATGACAAAATTACTACATTCTGATTGGTTGAGAGGAGTACAATTATTTTATTAATTGTACTGCTCCCAAGGCCCTGGCAACGATGTTGACATTAAAAATTCAAAATGGCGGCCAATTCTGCAATGGAAAGTTTTCACATTTCCAACGACTTGTACACTATGAACTAAAAATTCCATGTAAATATTTTTAAATGAGTACAGAGAACAGCCAGAGTGAAAATGTTTCTTGTCAAGTAATGAAACAAGATGTTTTTAAAGGCGTGAGTGAGTACGAAGCGTACGTGTCGTAATTATTTTATGCATATAATAAATGAGTAATCATATGATTTTGATCGTACAATTAAGGATTTACACTACTCGTGATATTTGAAAATTGTGCCAAATTTCCCAATATCACTTGTAGTGTAAATGCTTAATTGTACTCACTATCATATGATTACCTATACTAATTGTTTTAGTTCTTGCTTTGAGATTGCAACTTCGTCGCTTATTCTCGCCTTCTCGCTACGGTTTGTTGGCTGTCTTGAATAAAACAACAAAGCAGTCGACTTGTGTATGGCAAGTCTAGCTTTGAGGGTCTTTGATGGTACCAAGGATATATGGGACTTTTTTTCTCAACGATTACCCCTGATGAAGACACTAGATCGAAGCATCGAAACGTTGGGTCATGAACAAGAACTTTTTAAGCCAGAGTAGCGTTAAACTCTGCAGAGCTTCTCCCAATTAATCGATTATTTTTTTCGTTTTTTTCCCAATCGATTGTACTTAACAATAATCGGATCATCTATAACAACCCTGCACAGCATGATGCTGGAATGATTTAATCTTGTTTTGTTAAACAGATAAGTAAGGACTGATTATGAACACGCCTTAGTTAAGCCAATTATTCATAAACTGGTTAGCCAATAGTATCCAGTATCATTTAGGAGTGTCAAGTGTAAACTAAACATCCTCTCTGTCTTGTCATGTCTCGTGTGAACTGTGAGAGCGCGAGAAAGTGCGCAATCTATAACCGTGATCAAACAGCGATTTAAAACGTGAATAGTGACTGAATTGTTGGGCGACAACAAGGGAGGCAATCCCCAACAAATTTAGTAAAAACTTTATAAAAGCACCCCCTTCCTTTGAATGGACAAACCACCATGGACATGTCTTATTCAATTCATGTCATATTTAATCAATACGATTAATCGATTGTTGTCAACGATTAATCGATTACGAAAAGGAACCGATGGGAGCAGCTCTAAAACTATGTCTGATTCTTCACCTAGCTGCGTTGGAAATTTTTTTGTTGAATGCTAAGTATAGGTTAAAAACCGAGAACCGAGGCTTTAAGCCAGATATAACCCGAGGGGCCGCAGGCCCCGAGGGATTAATCTGGCTTAAAGCCGAGGTTCTCGGTTTTTAACCTACTTAAAACACAATTGAAGAAGGTTTTCCAAAAAAATAGCCTTTACCAAGTGTCGAAGGACATTGTTATGTCGAATGTTAACGATATTTTATGAAATAATAATACTCCAAAGCAGTTTATTAAACAAACTTGAGAAGTACGTAATGGTTCATTGAACACACACACAGAGTTCTACAAGCTTGTTTGAGTAATTAGTCAGATGAATAATTAGTACCACATATCATTATAGCATTGGGCATGCGTATTGATGCAGTATCAATCCCACATTTTATGCTCAACGTTCAGTGGAATAAAGTGCTGACTCAACCAGCAGATTTTGATGATTTTCATTGGTTTGCCTTCCTCTCGTAAATTACGTGAGCGAAAAGCAAACCCTTGCTCTAGCTTCTTCTCGTATGTGGGCGCTACCGGCGTTGCCATACGAGATAGTTGTAGCAGGCACCCTATGAATTGGGCGATTATCAATTCATAGGGATTATATATATAATCCCCGGGATTATATATATTGTCCCGACCGCAGATCTAAATCAGCTAATCAGCCCATAAACCCCATTTTCCCCCGAGACAATTCAAAAGCCGCCGCCTGCTTTCAAAATCTTCTATTGTTCTTGATAGGTTTATTAGCCATATATAAACCTGCAAAGAACAAAGAAAACCGACTTGATCGTGTTTTAACATTGTTTCTCCACTCTCAAGGTCTTCACTCCGCTGAGTCAGTGAGCGCAGAACCTCAGAAAGTTCTTTCAAGAAAAAGAATTCAGGAATTGCTTCAAGAAATTGACCCTAGAGCCACTTTGGATGAAGATGTCGAAGATGTATGTAAATATGTTCTTGTATTGTGTTTGGGTACTGCATGTACTTGTAATTTTTTGGTAATATGAAGAAAATAAGAATCCTATAAAAGTGTTTATTTTTTTTCTTTTAAAAGCTCTTACTTCAAATTGCTGATGACTTCATAGAAAGTGTTGTGAATTCTTCTTGCCAAATTGCCAAACATCGCAAATCAAATGTCCTTGATGTTCGAGACATTCAGCTTCATTTAGGTTAGTCCTGTTGCACAGCTTGTTTGTTTATTTATTTTGTTTATTTTTGTTGTTTCTTTCTTTATTTATTTATCTATTTATTGTTTGTTTGTTTGTATATTTTTGTTTGTTTGTTTGTTTATTTTTAGTTTGTTTGTTTCAGTGTTTCTTTCTTTATTTATTTATTGATTGATTTAGTTTGTTTATTTGTCGTTTGTTTGTTTGTTTGTTTGTTTGTTTGTTTGTTTGTTTGTTTGTTTGTTTGTTTCTTTATTTAGTTATTTATTTATTCATTTGTCTATTTATTTTTATTTGTTTATTGTTTGTTTATTAATTTATTGTTTGTTTATTTATAGTTTGTTTGTATGTATATTGATTGTTTGTTTATTTTTAATTTGTTTGTTTTAGTGTCTATTTATTTATTTATTTATAGTTTGTTTATTGTTTGTTTGTTTGTTTGTTTGTTTGTTTGTTTGTTTGTTTGTTTGGTTAATTATTGTTTGTTTGTTTGTTTATTTATTTATTGTTTGTATTTGTATTTATTGTTTGTTTGGTTGGTTGGTTGGTTATTCATTTGTTTGTTTATTTTTAGTTTGTTTGTTTTAGTGTTTATTTATTTATTTATAGTTTGCTTACTTTTTGTTTGTTTGTTTGTTTGTTTGTTTGTTTGTTTGTTTGTTTGTTTGTTTGTTTGTTTGTTTGTTTGTTTGTTTGTTTGTTTGTTTGTTTGTTTGTTTGTTTGTTTGTTTGTTTGTTTGTTTGTTTGTTTGTTTGTTTGTTTGTTTGTTTGTTTGTTTGCTTGTTTATTTAATTGATTGATTGATTGATTGATTGTTTGATTGATTGTTTGTTTATTTATAGTTGATTTGTTGTTTATTTCTTTATAATTTGTTTATTTGTTATTTGTTTATATATTTATTTGTTTATTGTTTGTTAGCTTAACATTCAAAGTTACAAAGATTGATGTAACAGACAGGACATAAATAGTCCTACGTGTATATTAAGTTTTACCAGCACTTTTTTTAACGACTTTATTGGATATTTACATAAAATTACTTAAAAATACCCAAACGGAAAAAAGCGCGAACGGGACTCGAGGACCCATGCGAGGCGCCTTCCCGTTGTAATTAAAAATAGATATAAAAACAATCAAAAATCAGTCAATACAATAAAGTTGATCATAGACCAATTGCTCGAAATTCACGATGCACCAATAGACACGCACAGCTCAACCCTATTCCTATGAAGTGTAATTCATTAGATGTTTTTTTGACAATTTTTAGAACGTAACTGGAACATGTGGATTCCTGGTTATGGCACTGAAGACTTTAAGCAGTCCAGAAAATTAGGCTCTACAGAAGCACACAAACAGGTAAAGAGGATGTACAGAAATTGTGAAGATGAGATGTCTTTCTGTAGATATTTGCGAAGAACGGCGATGTTTAAATACGAAAATCTCTGACTGTCCTGACCGTGTTTCAATAACTCAGTGGCCAGAACACCGATTGCTGATGCGTTGATTCAGAAACCTTGGCTTCGACTCCCAGTTGGGGCAATCAGATTTTTCATAGCATTATGATGTTAAATCCTTTCCTAATTTCAAAATTGTTCTGACGCTCCTGTATACAACACTGATCTCAAATAATAGATTCATTATACTGGGTAGAGCATCTATTTACAAAAATTGAAGTCGGAAGTGAGGCTAAGAATCTGGTGGGACCCACAATATTGCTGAATCATAGTTTTCGCCTCTGGTTTTCGATTTAAATTATCGGATTTTTAACAACAACCAGCTAAATTTTTGTGACATGTGTATGAAAACCAAGTGGGTCCCACCTGAGATGGCCGCCGCTAATTTATTCCAACTTCACAGCGAGCACCGGATGCTCTATCCAGTATAATGAGTCTATTATTTGAGATCAGTGAGCGGAGCCCCTCGAGCAACTTCCACAAGTGAGTTACTCAGAGCTCTTGTATACCACTGATCTCAATTAATAGACTCATTATACTGGATAGAGCATCCAGTGCTCGCTGTGAAGTCGGAATAAATTAGCGGCGACCATTTCATGTGGGACCCACTTGGTTTTCATACAGCCACTTTTAAGTTCTCCCATAGCGCCAGAGACACATCACAAAAATTTGGCTGGTTTTCGTTAAAAATCCGATCATTTAAAGCGAAAACCAGAGACGAAAACTATGATTCAGCAATATTGTGGGTCCCACCGGATATGGCCGCCGCGAGATTTTTAGCCTCACTTCCGACTTCAATTTTTGCCACGCGCGAAACAATAGATGCTCTATCCAGTATAATGAGTCGATTATTTGAGATCAGTGGCTCCGCTCTACCTTGTCTTCTTGTAGAGATTCGAGAAGAACAACAATGTTTAAATGTGAAAATCTCTCACTGTCCCATGACCGTGTTTCACTAGCTCAATGGCCAGAACGCCAATACATTGATTCCGAGACCTTGGGTTCAATTGCCGGTTGGAGCAATCAGATTTAAGGCCCTGTTTTTATGGAAGCGAAGTCTAAAATATCGTAAACAACCTCGCTCTGTTGTCTGGCTAGTATTCGGAAGGTTGTGGGTTCGAGAGACCCGTCTGGAGCTGAGAGTTTAACTACTAACGACAGCTTGTACAGTAAAAAAAAAACGAAATTTAAAATGCGGGACTTTTTTTGTTAGATAAAATTTAATAATTTTGAATGCTATATTTTTTTGGAGCTTGTGTTCTCTCCACCCAGAACTTTGTGACAATAGCTCTATTGTTTCCCGATTATCTCGGCGGACAGTAAAGCCTGCTTGCTAATACTGAGACTTTTCATATCGCGATCTGGGTGAATGGGAGAGTCTGTAGTATTATAGGAGGACAGGGCTAACTCGGGTAGTTGCGTTTTATCGTGTGAAACAGGACCAACTTGCCTTCCGAGATAACTCCGTCTCATGTGCATGAACAGATGTGTTAGTCTGTTGGTCTGTAGACCATGCACTTTCGTAATAGCCACGGATTTAAATATTCTTTCATTTGCATCTAAATGAGCCTTTTTGGTCTCGCTATGAAGCAAAAATTCTTTTGAATTGTAAACACACAAACGAGGCTAGAAAGGCGTTTTAGTTCAAATTTCACGCGCTTTTTTTGTTAATCTCCCACACAAACTAAATTTGCTCATTATAAATGCACGGTCTTTATTTGTATAAAGCCCAGGACAGTAACAGATAATGTGGCTTAATGCCTCGGTTCTCGGTAATTAACTCTTAGGGGCTGTTTACATGAATCTGGATTGAGTTTCAATCCGGATTGAACTCATTCCTCTTCTGATCAAACCCCTTCATCTGCTTACATGAATCCGGATTAAGATTAGCTCATTCCGGATTGAGTTCAATCAGAGAGAACTAGAACAAACAATGCATGCGTGTTTTCTAATATTTACGGATTTCAGGCGACAGGCGGATTTCAATTTCAAAGCCCCTAACTTAAGATTTACTTCTCAAACTCACTAATAATTCATGAACCAAAAACAAAACAAATTAATGTTTAATCAGTGCTTTGAAATCGGAGGAAATTACTATTGCTTTGAAATCGGAGGAAAAGTACTAGTACTTTGAAATCGGAGGAAAAGTTCTAGTACTTTGAAATAAGGCAAATTATATTACGTTTCAGAGGTATCTTCGGAGTTTTAGAAGTCAGTTCAAATACTCGACGACAGACTTTACCGGGATTACAACGCCCTCGTGCGTTAAAAAGTCCTCCGTCTCGTATTTGAACTATTACATAAAAGAATATTTAATTTTGCGGTGCCCTGAAAGTTTGCTTGCGGGCGCAGCTAACTTTCAAACGCTTTATATTCTCTGCGTTCGTTCGTTCGTTCGTTCGTTCGTTCGTTCGTTCGTTCGTTCGTTCGTTCGTTCGTTCGTTCGTTCGTTCGTTCGTTCGTTCGTTCGTTCGTTCGTTCGTTCGTTCGTTCGTTCGTTCGTTCGTTCGTTCGTTCGTTCGTTCGTTCGTTCGTTCGTTCGTTCGTTCGTTCGTTCGTTCGTTCGTTCGTTCGTTCGTTCGTTCGTTCGTTCGTTCGTTCGTTCGTTCGTTCGTTCGTTCGTTCGTTCGTTCGTTCGTTCGTTCGTTCGTTCGTTCGTTCGTTTGTTCGTTCGTTAGGAATCAATAGTATACTTTTGACGCGACATTTTTAACGCGATATTTTGAACGCCACAGGGCACCGCTTTTTAGCACTGTGTCTGGTTATGAAAGTGGTCTATTAGGATTTCTCAAAAAGTGTAAAAAAGGTAGAGTATTGCATGCGTAGGCAGTGTTTTGAACAGTTTCAGTTGAAGCTCTTCATCAGAATTTATATTGTACGTGTACTCTGATGATGAATTGCTCTGCTTGAAACGTCAGTATTTCATTGCTACAAATCTCTCCAGTTTACCGCCTTTTTTAACTTTGCTCTATCCAAAACACTGCCTACGGCTACGCAACACTCTATTTTTTTGGCAAATCATTTGTGTTTTAATGTGAGTGGATTTTTTCAAAGCCGTTTCCAGACTTTGCTAATATTTTTTTAACCTTTTTTTACAGAGATTGGCACTGATCAGAAAGTCGATGAAGAAATAATGAAAATACAAACGGTAACAGTTAATCTACGGCTAGAAACCATCATCATTGCGCCTCATCATTGAACCTTATCATCTCGAGTTGGACCATGCTTTTTTCTGGGCCTCTCAGCAAGCAATCAACGTGCTTCGTGGCTTGAAAAAGCTCAGTTGTAATATTTATAACACATCGGCTCACTTGTCGGAAAAATGTTTTTGTTACAAACGTATAGGCAGGCGATGTTCAACCTCGTACTCGGGGTAAGAGATTAGGCCATATCCCCACTGATCTGTAAAACTCCACCGCCAAACGTTTGCGCATGCCTGAATTCGCAATAGAATATGTTGCAAGAGATGTGGGAACTAGCCGTGGCGACAACAACTAGAAAGTGAAGACTAAGTAAAGGCGTGGCCAACCGTTTCAACATTTCATTCAACATCGTTCAACATTGTTGAATTCAACCGTGATTCAATATGTTGAAAGCGTTTGGCCACCCCGTTAAATGATGTTGAACGAAATTTGAAAATGTTCAAATTTTCGTTCAACACGCGTTCAACATTGTTGCACAATGTTGAATGAAATGATGAAGGGTTTGGCCAGGCCTTAAGATTCGACTATTCATTTGTGTTTTAAAAAAAAAGCGGCATGATAATTACGAAGGGGGCATTTCAAAATATGTTACAATATTGACAAAGAAGCCATGCACAAATTGTCTACTTTGACGTTTTGCTGGTATGCTTGTAATTTTAACTTTTGTGTCGGACTCTCGGACCAGTCCAAATATTTCTGTGTTTTCCCGCTCTTTTTTTGAGGTACGAGCTCGGACGTCGCGCAGGCGCAAAATGTTTGGCAGCGGCGTTGATCTCTAACTCGTACCCAGTTCTCTTTGTATGCCTGTGCCACCTTAGTCCAGTGAACTCTATATATACCTGGAAGGCTGAGTCCTTTCAATTCCAGGACTAAAAAGTGAGGCAAAACATGGCGGCAATGGGGAATTTTTGGACGTCAGTTCAAGGCTCCTACGCGGTCATCTTGGATGTCAGCCTTAGTCTTTATTCTCGCGGCCGAACCACAGGCGGCCCAAACGTACACCCTCTTGAGCGCGAGCAGTGTTGTGTTCCTTTTGTGTTTACTTTCTGTACATACTAGAGAAATCGTCTGGGATCAAGCCCCACAGAGTTGACCAGCAGGGAGCAATAATCGAAAGGAATATTCCCATGAATTCCTTGCGGTCTTAGACCTAAGTACCAGTCCGATTCCAAAGGACTTTTCAATGTTGTTGCTCTTGTTATCGCTTTCGGAATCCTAAAACTCATGTCCAGGTTGCTCATCGTCCGACTCGTACATGATTTAGTCCTTAGGTTGTTGAATTCACAAAATGTTGCGGTTTTGTTTCGTTCTTGTGTAAACAAAATGGCCGGCAAAACCCGTAATCGACCGCGATCGATTACGGAAAATAATCGACCGGCACGTGACGCGTCTTAGCCAATGAGAGCACACGATTTCAACGGAAGTAACTTGTGCCATATAATTAATAATAGAGTTTAGATTGTATTATAGAAACAAAACTAAGACTTATAATGTATACATGTAATAAAAATGGGTTTTGGTTTCAATGATCAGGTAATTTTTGTTGTAGCTACATGCAGATCTTATTTTAATAGAAGCACTTGTATATTGGAGAAATCGTGTACAAGAATCTGCCCAAGACCATAGGTGTACCTGACAGTTACGTTTGGGGTGGCAAAACATTTTTGCCCGAAAAATTAAGAGTCGACTGTCGATTATTAGATACGCCGATTGCAAATATGACGCCGATTGCACGAAAGCGAGGCTTTTCGGTGACAACCGTTGCTAAGGGCCAAAGCGCTACTATTTCCTTTGTGAATGAGACTTTGTTGACAGTTTTGAAAGGTGGAGTTCATGCGCTGGTACGTTTAAAAAGACTATGTAGGACCTACATACGATAAAACGTGGACTCTTCTCTATTTTGAAAGAAGTTTTACGAGGATATGTTTGCTTTTGAGCGTAACAACTCCTCTTCTGATACGTGTATTACGGCCGTACGATTATTGAACCGTGCTGTAAATATCATGTGTCGAACATTCATTCTATTGAAAGCTTTGGAAGCTTTGCATTTCTTACTCGTGGTTTGCCGTATTTAGAACTTGCCGTATATTTTTCGTTTAGTTAAGGTTTTAACTGGTTAATCATGCGCCCAATAATTGTTGCGTTCCTTGCTGCAAGATTGGATATCGTGTCGATTCACATGGGAAGAAGGCCACTTTTCACGGTCTTCCGATAAAGGATCCAACAAGATTGAAGGTGTGTTTTACTATTTTGAAAATAACTGCATGTGGCTGTGGCAGACTTATGTTTCCAATTTGTTAGTCTGATATTTCTTAATACCACTTTTCCAGACGTGGCTCGTGAAAATCCGAAGAGATGTTTCATTGTATTTTCGAATCACAGAGTGAACAAAAATCAACCAACTGATTTTCGTGTGAGCACATCAGGTCGCTGCTCACTTAAAGATGAAGTCGTTCCTTTGATATTTCCATGGTCGTGAGTATCTCCAAAACGAAAATCGCCCCGTATAGTAGTGAAATGTACACGTAACTCGCTGTTTTCATCTCGTGGCACTTCCGGCTGGTCGTTGCCTAATCGTCTCATAAGACGAGGGCATTTCAGTCCTAGTTGGGGTCACAAATAGTCTCTTACGCGACGATTTTCGTTTCGGAGATACTCCCGACCATGGAAATATCGAAGGAACGGCTTCATCTTTAAGTGAGCGGCGACATGATGTGCTCACACGAAAATCAGTTGGTCTGACGTGTAACGAGCATATTTTTGTTCGCCCTGTGATTCGAAAATACGGTGAAACATCTGTTCGGATTTTCACGAGCCACGTCTGGAAAAGTGGTATTAAGAAATATCAGACAAACAAATTGGAAAGGTAAGTCTGCCACAACCACATGCAGTGATTTTCAAAATAGTAAAACACATCTTCAATCTTGTCGGATCCTTTATCGGAAGACTGTGAAATGTGACCTTCTTCCCATGTGGATCGACAAGATATCCAATCTTGCAGCACATAGGAACGCAACAATTATTGGGCATGATTAACCAGTTAAAACCTTAACTAAACGAAAAATATACGGCAAGTTCTAAATACGGCAAAACACGAGTAAGAAATGCAAAGCTTCAACGGCAAACTTCAATAGAATGAATGTTCGACACATGATATTTGCAATAAAGGTTCAATAATCGTACGGCCGTAATACACGTATCAGAAGAGGAGTTGTTACGCTCAAAAGCAAACATATCCTGGTAAAACTTCTTTCAAAATAGAGAAGAGTCCACGTTTTATCGTATGTAGGTCCTACATAGTCTTTTTAAACGTACTAGCGCATGAACTCCACCTTTCAAAACTGTCAACAAAGTCTCATTCACAAAGGAAATAGTAAGCGCTTTGGCCCTTAGCAACGGTTGTCACCGAAAAGCCTCGCTTTCGTGCAATCGGCGCCATATTTGCAATCGGCGTATCGTATTCAACATTAGTCTCCCTCGCAGCCGTTGTTAGGGTCGCCGTCCCAAACTCGCTCCCCACCAGCGGCTGCTCACTCGAGCAACACATTCCATTCCCGCATCTGACCAATCAGAGCAAGCCTTCCAAAATCTGGAAAGCCGACCTTCACCTTTGGCATGTCCTTGCCTCGGTATTTTGATGGCGAGCAAGTGTGTGATTTACGTTCAAAACGTTTAAAATAAAAGATCTTAATCCCTATCAACGGAAAGCAGTTGACGCACACCTGAACGTCTGCGAAGAAGACTACCTGGACCTGCTACATTTCGCAAACACTTGTAGCCTTTTCAAAAGTTTTCGTACGCATTTATTGACATGAGCGGCAAGAACATAATTAAAATACCATTCTTCGTAAATTTCGTGAACTTCTAAGCTAAATTACTCGAAATATTAACTTTCAAGTAAACACACTATACTAGTCGCTCTCTTGTTGTTCACCCCATTTCCGTCGGGCTTGTGCTTACATCTTTTATTTCCGTGACGCTCATAACTTCAACGCTTGTTTATCTGCATGTGGTGAAAGAGGATAATCAAAATAGCATTCTTCAAAAATTCGGCGAAGTTCTAAGCTATACTTCTGAAAATATTCGTGATTTCAAGTGCCGTGCGGTACGCAGATAATTTTCAGACTTCGGTAATAATTTGAGCACACCCGTGTGTCAACACGGCCAACTTAATATTTCTCTGATGCCCACACGCTTCACATTGACTTTTACGCACCTTTGTTTGCATGGGCAGAAAGAACATAGTCAAAACATTATTCTTCGTAAATTTTGTAATGTTCTAAGCTAAACGTTTCGAAATATTAGCTTTCGATTAAACAAGCTTTACAACAACGCTTGCCTCGTCGCTCGCAAAAGGCTGGCGTTTAATTTTAGCAGTGATCATGCTGTAATCTCATTGGTTCATTATACAAAGGGAATGGAATGTGTTGCTCGAGTGAGCAGCCGCTGGTGGGGAGCGAGTTTGGGACGGCGACCCTAACAACGGCTGCGAGGGAGACTAATTCAACATACGAGTTTCTTCAAAATATAATTTTTCATGAATATTTAACAGCAATATTACCCGAATTTACCCGAAATTTCTTTCAAGAAGTGCCCGAAATTTTTAAAACGGGGGGGGGGGGCAATTGACCCCCCGCCCCTGCCCCCCGCCTGGTACGCCTATGCTCAAGACCCCAACAAGATCTTAAAGATTATTAAAGGTGGTCTACAGTCCGTTCTGCGCATGTGCCAAGTGTGGGCTCCAAAACATGACATTCGTAGATAATTACATGAAGTACTCAGCTTAATGTAAACCGTCCCAACATGGCAGAAAATCAAGCGATTCGGCAAGGGTATCTCTTCGGATTTCTTCTATTTCTTTTGAAAATGTTTTGTTTTGGGTACAAGTCATGAAGAGGAAGCAAGAAAAGCTTACAATCTTGAATAAGATATCAATATTTTTTTTTGTAAATAAAGATGTAAACATTAGTTCCCTACATGCGCAGAACGGACTGTATTAAGCTTCTTGTAAGAAAAGAATTGAAAGAACACGCGAAATTGTAATGGTAAAATTGTTGGGTTTTTTCGTTTTTGAGATATTTCAGTTTACAAAATCACTTTAGACCCCGTTTACACGGTAACACTGAACTGGTCTCGAATTCGTACGGTTACCAGTCCCGAATTAAGGTGGCTCCATAGAAAAATGGAAAATACAAGTTTGAGAGTCCAAAACACGTGCATAAACAATTCGGAAAAAGAATAAAACTAAATGTTATGGATAGTTAAACAGCATGACAATCAAAAACTGTTGCCAAATAAATAGCCACAATTGTTGCTATGGCAACAATGACCCCCAATTGTTTTTTCACAAAAACATAGTCAATCGAGATATGGTCTGGAAACTCAGCTAAAGTCTTTGGTGTACCTTTTTGTTCGCCTTTATGCATTTTTGTGCACGGTGCACGGTCACTGAACACATTGTATTTTAGTATAATGAACGAATTGTCCAATAGCAACGTTTCAGTTCAATCACTCAACCGTGCTATTTAAATATTAATAAACCAAAACAAAGGGTGTGCACGGTGTAAGGTACGGTTCAACATAAAATCACAGCTCATTATAGGCGCTTTGAAGTTTGCCGAGTTTCCAGACCATATCTCGGTTGACTATGATTAAAACTATTCTTGAAGTATGAGTAATCAATAGGCGGATTTTAAAAAAATTCTGTAGAACGAATAATTTCTCGGAAAAATCATTTGTTAATTTTTAAAAAATTTCGTTCTACAGAATTTTTTTTAAATCGGCCTATTGATTACTCATGCTTCAAGAAAAGTTTTAATGAAAAAAAATTGGGGGTCACCAAAGTTCGAATTAAATTAGTTTGAATGGTAATTGGCAGCCATTTTGAAACGTCATTGTTGCCATAGCAACAACTGTTGCTATTTATTTTGTAACAGTTTTTGATTGTCAGAATGTTTAACTATGCATAACATTTAGTTTTATTGTTTTTTTCGAATTGTTTATGCACGTGTTTTGGACTTCAAACTTGTATTTCCCATTTTTCAAGAGACTGTATGGAGCCACCTTAAGCTGGTTTTCCAGTAGGCGATTTTTTTTCGCTCGAAGCGACTTTCTTTTGTTTGGATTCAATAGATTTCTGATTACTTCCAGCTCAGGGCTCATGAGACAAAAGAGTAAGTCGCTTCGCGCGAAAAAAGTCGCCTAGTGGAAAACCGACTTTAGTACGGTTTCGCCTGTTTACACCACTGAGCGAAATTTGTTTTGTGGTAAATTAAGCCATATAAATAACAGGAAACGAACTTGACAAAGAGCATGCAGAAAGTTTCCGGTCTAGTGTAGCGCTGTAGACCTCTACACGCAACGCTACGCCAAATGTCTAATCCTAAAACTTGACGCATTCGATATATATATATATATATATATATATATGATATATATATATATATATATATGATATATATATATGATATATATATATGATATATATATATGATATATATGATATATATATATCATATATATTACAAAAATTTAGCTGGTTTTCGTTAAAAACCCGATCATTTAAAGCGAAAACCAGAGGCGAAAACTATGATTCAGCAATATTGTGGGTCCCACCGGATATGGTGGCCGCGAGATTTTTAGCCTCACTTCCGACTTCAATTTTTACCACGCGCGGAACAATAGATGCTCTATCCAGTATAATGAGTATATTATTTGAGATCAGTGGTTTACACGGCGAAATAGGACGAATTCGAGACCGGTCTCGAATTCGTTCGGTACCGTGTAAACGTCGCCGTGAGCACAGTTTTAGGGGTTCATATGAGGTGTGCTAGCCTGGTTACCGGGCTGATTTTGTGTCATTTCTCTCACAATTTTGGTCTGCCGCTCGATTTTAAAAAGAGGCCTGGGAACCAGATTGAGTTCCCTGAGCTTACGAGACAAAAGAAAATGTCGCTTTGCGCGACATTTGTCGACCGACTCGACATTTTTCTTTTGTCTTGGCTAATTAGTTCCACTCGAGAGCTTGCGAGACAAAAGAAAATGTCGCTTCGCGCGACATTTTTCGCCTAGTAGAAAACCGCCTTTGAATAATTTTATGGAGATACAAATTATCCTTATGACCTCGTTTTAAAGTAAAATTCTTTTGAATTTCCCACATGAAAACAAGTTCATCTTTATGAACTAATTTATATGTATATAAGAGAATTTTAATTTGGCGGCCCTTACTGAATAAGGTCTATAAACAGTTCTAAGTTTTCTTTGACCCCGTTTACAACGATGTCGGTACAATTTGAAAACGGAACAAAATCATGCCGTTTAGGCCTTGCGTTTTATACCCGATACCCGCACAAAAATAACATGAAATGTTATATCCTGTATTTGCATACCGGCATGATTTTGTTCCGTTTTCAAATTGTTCTGGCATCGTGTGAAGGGATCTTTGTTTCGTTTCTTGTCCTATAGCGTGTGTCGATAGCGTGTGTCGGAGCTAGCTTGCATGGCTCTCACATAATTCCATTCCTTTGTTTTGTTCTCTCTTCTGGCCTTAATCTTTATTGTTCAAAACAAGAACCGGTTAAACGGGTCTTAACGGGTTACTCCGTTCTAAATCTTGGACGAAACCAAACACGAATACAGCAGAGCCTTCTTTTCTTCCTCTGGCTCAGCGAAGAAATAAGGAAAATTCTTTTCCTTATTTTTTCCTCTGCTCACACCCTAATCAAACGTCCCCGGGGGATTTATCTAGCCGAGGCCCGCCGACGAGGTGTTAATTTATCTGATTTTTAAATTAACACACCATTGAGAGTTTGCTTCAGAATTCCCAAAGGGATGTGGTTGAAAGTAGAAAATATAATTAATTTGCATATAGTTGAGAAAGAAATCGTGCACGCTTTTCATCGTGTTGAAAGATGGTGGGGAAGAGCTTGGGGAGTCTATTTTGATACCAGAAGACCGTTGTTCGCAGGACGTTGCTAGTTTTGATGTTATAATTGTCGGACTTGCTGTTAATCTTAACCACCAATAAACTAGAGAGTGAGGTAAACGAGTTTAATAAGCCGACTGACACTACAACGTGCTTTCTCGTTCACTGCGTGGTTCAACGGATGAGGTATCACTTGCTCTTCAGTCTTCAAGGTAGGAGATTGATTAGGTCAATGAAAATTAGGAGTTATAGCTTTTGGGAACCGGCTACAGGATATGTGGAGAATGACTGCGAGTAAGTGGGTCGGTTTAGCGTGTTAAGTATAGGCTGATTTGGTAAAATGTATAGGTTCTTGTTAGGCGGTTTTAAACCCCACGTTGCTATAACAGTAAGCTGGTACCGTGCAGCCAGTAGCCATGTAATTAGTGTTCATGTAGCCTTTATATATAGCCATGTAGCTAGTATCCATGTATAGTCAAGTTTAGCGAATAGCCATATGCAGCCAGATATAGTAGCCATGAACTAGTCATCCGCCGACATGGCTGAGCAAAAAAGTTAGTTATTAAGTTATTTTGCCGTTTTTGATTTACTTTAATAGTTTCTGAGATATAAACTTTAAGCCAAAAATTTCTGTCGTTCATTTTCAAGCACGGGGGCCTGGACCTACCGTCTTTTTAGTTGGAACTCTCGTGCGTTCTGAAAAACGGGTGCGTTCTGGAAATCGCGCGACAAAATGCACTGAATGGAAATCCAGCTTTATTCAACCAAAGCTAATGAAATGCGTTCCGCTTGACAACCCACAATTCAAAAGAAAGCGATCGCAAAAAGTCGATCGCGCGATAAAATGCACTGAATGGAAATCCACCTTAAGCTGGATTTCCATTCAGTGCATTTTGTCGCGCGATCGACTTTTCTCGATCGCTTTCTTTTGAATTGTGGGTTGTCAAGCGGAACGCATTTCATTAGCTTTGGTTGAATACACACATTTCAAAAGAAAGCGATCGAGAAAAGTCGATCGCGCGACAAAATGCACTGAATGGAAATCCAGCTTTAAGGCGGTTTTCCACTAGGCGACATTTGTCGACCGACTCGACATTTTTCTTTTGTCTTGGCTAATTAGTTCCACTCGAGAGCTTGCGAGACAAAAGAAAATGTCGCTTCGCGCGACATTTTTCGCCTAGTGGAAAACCGCCTTTAATGAGACAAAGAAAGCGATCGCAAAAAGTCGCTCGCTCGACAAAAAAAGCTGAATGGAAATCCGCCTTGAGCTGGACATTTCAATTTTCAGGCCAAAACGTAGTTGTTTTGGATTGACCCGTTCCTGAGTCCCAGGCCCCCAAGGTGTTAAAATGAACGACGGAAATATTTGAGAATTGGGATGTTCAGAAGCCAATATGTTAGGAACAATTTGAGTAAATCAAAAATGGCAAAATAACTTATTAACTGACTCTTTCTGCTCTATTTAAATACGTTAAAACCCCACAAGCGATATAAGCACTTTAAGAAGGTCATTATGGTTCAAGTATGACAAACAACCTACTTCCAAATTCTAATATTTTAGGGTAAAAAAAACCCACAAATATAGTATAAAGTTTTTGTTCAAAAAGTGGTCATGCGTTTGTATATAACAAACTAAATTTTTCAAAATTTGAAACGAAGTTTCTGATTGGCTATAAGTAACCAATCACATTGTCGATTATCAATTCGTTTCCATGCTATTTCAATTATCTAAACCAATCAGAAGCCTTCTTAGTATAGGTAGGTGATGACCCAAATTTGACCGAAACTGACGTCAAATATTACAATTTCTCAAAATTAAGTTATTCCAATAAAATTATAGGAATTCGAAAGGACGCCATATAACGTTTGAATTTGAATTACTTCAAATTAATTTAATTTCGATATATGTCCTATAGGCTAGGTAATATTGAACCACTATATGAATACCTTATTGACGTCAAATTAAATTGAAGAAATGGCTGTATACTATATTCTGTTTTCTGACCACTGTGTGTAAATGTGTAAAGATCTGAGACTACGTTCACACAAATACAGTCTCACTCTGTACATGGCTTAAGAGTAAAATACTACAAAAGAAACTACAGATTAAGAACCTCCAGGTTGAAATTTAGCCAATTAAGCACCAAACATATAAGACTGACCAGTTCAGCTTGACAGATATATATGAAGTAATTTGTTATGCAAAAATTTACTAAAGCCTAAGGTACAGAGCATGCTTTAAGGTCTTTGGAAACAGACATTAGAGTACGAATACTAAATCAATGCCAGAAAAATGGTACTATTTAATAATAAATGGTGGTATTCTATTGTTCATTTGCTTCCTTATAACAATAATTAGTGTAATGCGCATTGTGTTTTGGATGTTTCTTAACCAGATGCATGTACTCTATTAGGAAATACACGATATCAGGAACAATTATTTTTTCCCTCTAAATAAGAAGTCATCAGTCTGATTCCTCACTACATACCCAACATATAATGACTGTTAACCACTCACTCTCTTCCAATCCAATAGGCCTAATGCCTAACAAAACCCTCACAGTCATATAGATATAGATAACATAGATAGATACATTAATCCACTTAAACACATTGATATTAACACATTTGGCGGTTGCAGGCTGATGGAATGAATGCGACCTAAGGAATGTTACCTGACTCTGCCTTGAACCTGGCAAAACCCTTACTTACGGTAACATGTCACCCGTATCAGGTACGGGGAGAGTTACCTGAATACCCAGGAAGAGCCAGGAAACCAACTGTATATGCGCCGTACACCTTGCAGTGACTATCACCTGTGAATCAATAGCTAAAAGAACTACCAAATGCGTGTTATAGTGCAAGAGGTTGATTTGGGGTGGGCGGGATTGGGAGCGACGAGCAAAAATTTGGTGATTAACTAACCAAACTTCTTCGACGTTTGTTTAAATAACCGCGCCTTTCACGTGATCACAAGTAGGAGTCAGCCCTAATTCCCCAAGGAGCTGCTCACCGGAAATCAGAACACCACAGGAAGACGTTCGCTGTTAACTGTATTTATTACATAAATATATTTAAAGACTTAATACAAGCGAGAATTTGCGGTAACACGCGTTTATTATTTCTTGCCGAGCTTTCGACTTGTTGACTCAAGCCTAGTTCAGAACGTACAAACACCAAAATCGTGTTGGCTCGCGTCATATAAACAGAATGTTAGTATTTTCTCTGATGAGTTATGAAATAGTTATTAAGCTATAATATGAGTGCAATTTAGAAGAAATGCACGATGTAATCTATCATACACGAGAAGCCGTTTATTATCTGATTTGGAAAAAACGAGAAGTGTGTAGCAATGTTTCCTC
Organism: Corallium rubrum; assembly: GCA_964035015.1. Lineage (NCBI taxonomy): Eukaryota > Metazoa > Cnidaria > Anthozoa > Scleralcyonacea > Coralliidae > Corallium > Corallium rubrum. Next base: position 7,714,513 of record OZ036009.1, on the reverse strand, counting down.
ATGAATTATTAATGAGTTGGAGAATCAGGGTCGTAGCCAGGGGAGCCGCGGCTCCCCTTTGATATAAAAACAACAGACATGTAACAACAAAACTGATGCAATATGAATTGTGTCAGGAAATAAAATGTAAACAGTGTATTCAATCTACTGAGTGTATGCATTTCGAGTATCTATGTGACGTTTGCGTGTTTTGAGTATTTTATATGACGTTTTTTAACCTTTAGAGTTTGTAAAATCTTTCTCCAAAAGCCAGGAAATAGCATTTCAGCAACTCTCGATTTCAAAATTTCCCGGGGGAGCATGCCCCTGGACCCTCCTAAACATTTATTTTGATTTCGGCTCCCCCCTTTCAAAATCCTGGCTACGTCCCTGTGGAGAATAATATTTCAACAACTCAATTGTGCTTCAAATACGTCATTACAGTGCTCTCTCGGACTCTGCACTTTTCGTGTATTTGGTTGCTTAAAAACACTTCGTTTCTTTCACAACTGCTTGAAAAAGTTTACTCAAAGCACTAAGAACCTTGTAGTGTTAAACAGTGGCGAATTACCAGTTTCCAGTACTGTACACTAAATAAAATTCACGGGCCTCATGGTGCACTGATCTATGAAAAGACCGATATCGATATCAGTGCCGTATCCAGAGATAATTTGGGCACCAAGTCACTCTGTCATTGGCGAATTCGGTATCGATATTCAAGTACCGAAGACCCAAGAACCATGTAAGGGAGTGCTGGAGCATTTCCCACCGGAAAATTTGGAAATTTAGAGTCTTGGAAATGCCATTTCCTGCATTCTGAGGCCGTGTTCTTCCCATAATCACAATTTTCTATGAATGACAAATGAGGTCGGAGCTAACTATTTAGAAGCATATATTTCTAGTTTTTAAAAGCGCTTGAGTTGGAAATATATAACTGAACAAACGATCAGGTTTGCTGTATACTACCATCATATTGCTATATTAAAAATAATAACATATAATGCTAATAAAAAATGTATTCTCTGGAAAATACGAGCCTCTTGCAAGCCCGGCCCTGTAGGCTTCAGCAAACTCAGACAGCCTACTTACTTGGTAATCCGCCACTGGGGTTAAACGAATTGTCCTCCACTACTCCACATATTGGCCGCCATCTTTGTCGACTTTGTCTATTTTGTGGAAGAAGAGCCTGAGTTCGAGGATGAAAAATACGATTCGCTAAAATTCGCTGTAGAATGTAATTGACTATTTTCATTGGCTCTGTTTTTGATTCGGTTACTGACTCAAAAAATTTGCGTTGTATTTCCTTTTTTTTGCACTAGCCGATGTGTTTCTAACTCTGCACTGCTTTCAGCTAACCAACATTGAGGACATTTTTTCATGTATATTATTAAACACGGGTTCGGCTATAAAAGGGATAGTTCCTCCCACTTCAGAAACAAAACAGTCCAATAATCCTGGCCAAAATCCACGCGGACACTTGCATACAAAAGTTGGTAATCGTATTCATTTGCAAGATTGTTTTCAAAATCTCGATCGTCCAATGTTGGTGGAAAAAGTTAAATGCAAGCAAGGGTCGACGTATAAGATGACCAACACCGATTTGGGGGGGAGAGGGCGTGATTTTTATTTTGAGAGGGAAATTTGATGTCAACAGTAATTTTGAACTAATTGCCCGAATATTCTTGGCCAGGATTGTTGGCATCGCATGACCGCACAATATGAACTTGAAAAATTGTGTCATAGTTTTGTTCCATGGAGAAAGACGTGAAACACAGGTACTGGAACTTACTTGTCCTCCCTCGATGTGTTATTTGAGGTTTTTATGATCAGGAGATACAGTAAAAACCCACATAATAGAACCCTTATTTGGCTATTTTACCATGTCAGGCTGAAATGGTGCTTAAAACACGATGAAATGGTTTTCTTTGTTCTTTTGAGGGTTTTATCTAACGAAGAAACCTGCCAAGAACAATATAGTCCCGGGGGAAAATAGGGGTGAATGTAATGATTAGCCGATTTACATAGGTATGCAGGGCTTATATATATATACAGTGTGTACAAAAAAAAAGCAACCCTTAGAAAATTAATTAGTATTCCTTTCAAAAATAAATCAGCACATAGTTAAACAGGAAGAGAAAAAGCTTTTAAATACTTTCACCATGCATACACTACAAGTTATCTTAATTTCCCAGTTATAAGACCGTGTTTTTTACGCATCCGTGGGTCAGAGGTGTTTAGGGCTTTCAAACTACTACAATAAGTTGTTTGAACAAATCGAATACTAATTCATTTTCTAAGGGTTCCGGGTTTTTTAATACACATTGTATACAGGTCAGTGATTCATACTGATTGTTCATACTAATCATTCAAACATTCATACCTATATGAATATATCGATGTTCTTCTCCCTTGGGGCTTCTTTCAGGAAACCCTTTAAATCGTGTTTTAAGTGACACCGCTGCCAAACGTTTTGCGACGTCCAAGCCCGTCCTCAGAAAAAGAGCGGGAAAACACTGAAATATTTGGACTGGTCCGACAGTCCGACACAAAAGTTAAAATTATAAGTTAACATCCCAAAGTGATGCGAAGTATCACCCCTTCCAAGTACCTCCGAAATTCCTATCTCGATGGATGAACAATTGAGATACCTTGGTTAACTGCGAGCTCCGAGAGCTTCGGTAGTGTTAGATAGCGCATCCAAACTGGCAGCAGCATTGGATAGCCTATCCAAATCGATCACGGCACTGTTAGATGGCACATCCAACAAAATAGCAGAAGTATTGGAAAGCACCTCCGGGAAAGCATGGCCACATAGATTGCAGCAATGTTGGATAGCACATCCAACAAAATAGCGGCAGTATTGGATAGCACATGCACATAGATAGCAGCAATGTTAGATAGCACATCCAACAAACTAGCAGTGGTATAGGATAGCACATCCAAATAGATAGCAGCAATGTTAGATAGCACATCCAAAAAACTAGCAGTGGTATTGGATAGCCATCCAAATAGATAGCAGAAATGTTAGATAGCACATCCAACAAACTAGCAGTGGTATTATATAGCACATCCAAATAGATAGCAGCAATGTTAGATAGCTAGCACATCCAACAAACTAGCAGTGGTATTGGATAGCCGGATAGATAGCAGCAATGTTAGATAGCGAAATGGGTTCGTTATACCCATGCGTCGAGTGCGAAATGGGCTCGTTATACCGATGCGTCGAAAGCAAGATGGGCTCGTTATACTCATGCCTCGAATGCGAAATGGGCTCGTCATACCCATGCGTCGAAAGCGAAATGGGCTCGTTATACCCATGCGTCGAATGCGAAATGGGCTCGTCATACCCATGCGTCGAAAGCGAAATGGGCTAGTTATACCCATGCATCGAATGCGAAATAGGCTCGTCATACCCATGCGTCGAAAGCGAAATGGGCTCGTTATACCTATGCCTCTAATGCGAAATGGTTCATTATACCTATGCGTCGAATGCGAAACGGCATCGTTGTAACTACGGTTTAGGCGATGCTGGTTGTTAAGCCGTTCTAAAAATAACCGGAGTATGGCCGGAGTATAGCATGTTGTAATTTGCCAATTAGAGATTCCAGCTCTTACTTGGTGCAAGATTTTCTGCTCGCCATTGCAAGATCAAGCCTATTCAAGGTCATAAGTTCGACGAATTTTTGCGTTGGCAAACGAGCTGTCTCTTTAGCGGAATCTAAATCTATGCCCCAGAAATAAGGGAAAACCTTGTCGAAGGGAAAATCCACCAATAGTATTAACCTTGGTACGCCGAGGTTGCGACAATATAATGGTAAAGCATAGTGAATAAAAGTATACATGATCTGGAAGCCCGGAAACTTCAAAAGGGCTAACAATCGAGCTAGCTACGATTCATGTTGACGGGAACTTGAAGGTGCACAAATCCTTTGTTGACTGCTTTATCACACCCGTGATTATACAGAAAGTACAATGGACACACTGAACAAAAACATATACAGAATGTCTTGTTGGACTGCCAGACCATATATTTCAACATACATTTCACCAAAATGTTCAGAAGTTTGTTCCGAACTACGCTAGCTCATTGCGAAGTTCGTTTTGAACTACGCATTTGATTGGATAGGAACAAACCAGCCAATCAAATTTGCGAACTGTACGACGAAATTCCAAACATTTTGGGAAGCATGTTGCACCTTATCAAGTGGCTATATCGATGCATCATTTTATATATATTTATTGATAAATACAGTTAACAACGAAGTTTGAAGGTCTGGGGCCCCCCTTTCCCCGCGCCAACTGGTCACGAGGTGAAGGCCTATATAAGCAACGCCAAAGGGGGCTCAGCACCGTTCTTGGTTAATTGTGTCAACGCCAGCAAATGCCAAGGTTGACTTGGAATAGCCGTTCAATGCCCACCCACCCTCTCCAGATTCATGAGGAGAGGCCTAAAAGGTAACCAAGCACCACTGGAGTTTATACGAGCCGGAGGTAGTATTTATCATGATCAGAGTAAATATCAGAATTTGAGGTAACTCTCCCTGTACGTTGTACAGGTGACATGCAGTGTTAAAATAGGGTTACCGTAAGGTTGTTGGTCAGGCTCAAGGATACGCCTGCGGTAAACATTCGGCCAGGCTCAAGCATCAGCTGGGCAACCTTTACGGTCTTGGATCGACTAACCCAATCCCATCCCTCTTCAGCCTGCAAAACGCCAAAGCTAGATGTAATCGTATTACAGCAATTGCTTTTATCATCATGTTAAATATGGGTCTCATCTATCATTAAGGAAGAGAGAGTAGTTAAATATAAGTACAGTGTCACAATCCATTTGGGTATTGCGTTGAAAGACCACACTAAAAAGCCTTTGGCCAAGTCAACAAGACACTCTCGAAAAAAGTAAAAATAGAACAATCCAGAACAACTTGTATTATCATCAATGTAATTCTTGTACAAGAATTCTAACTACAAATTTAGTGTTAATATAAACTTCGTCGTTTCAACAGCACTCCATATTTATTTCTGCAACAGCGAATAACATTTAAGCACAATTGTTTGGGTTTTTTTTTCTTTGTACAGAAACACTGAACACGATCATTTTCCCTGGTCCTGGCTTTATAACTACATTGCTCAGTTTGCCGTTAATTATATTAAACTACTAATATATATACAATTTGTGAAATAAACATCGTTCGTGGAGTTAGCTTTCAGAAGTGGAAGCCGGTTTGCGGTAAATTGGGTTGACCAAATTGAAATCCCAATCCATCCTTCGTAGTTGCAGGGGCCACGCATTCAGCCAAGTCATCTTCCTGTAAAGTTATTTGAGCAATAAATAAATAAATTCAATTCTCAACGCAGCCATGTGACGGGTCACACCATGAAGATCATATAAATACTAGAGGGGGCATTGGCGGGAAAATATGGTTACGACAATGACAGCCGCCATCACCTATGATATTTCAGTCAATTGGTTGGCAAATGTACGAGACCCAGTCCTTTGCCAACCAACGCGCCTAATGTTTGCCTCCAAAAAAAACAACAAAATGGCGGCGTTCAATTGGTTACCCGCGGTCGCTGGCACCCGGGGAGGTGAGGGGACAGGAAATTTGAACTGCATTTTCTGATATGTGACATTCAATCAACTCAAAACAGAAAGAAAATCATCTTTAAAATGCATATCAACGCCCCAGTATTGCTAAAATGATTGTAGTGTCCGTCAATAACAAAGACAGATTAACAAGACGCCTGGTCAGGCGTTCACTCGGGCTACTGCAAAATCAGTGCTATGCAGTGCTAAGGTCTAAAGTCTATTAAACACATTGGTCACAGACAAAAGTCAAAACACAATCCAATTCTCCGATAGAAAACACAATTTGCAATAACAAAACACGATTGCCTGTATTTATTAACGTATTTCCACACATGTACACAACGTTCATATGTCGAATCTCTTCAGGTATTAAATATCAACACAACTATCAACGGCGTGTGCGTTTGCAAGTGTATATAATATCAAGATACTTGCCAGCGACATTACTGACCAATAACTATGTCTGTGAACACACAGAACACATCCGAGACGAGTGATCAGACATCAGGAAAGCAAAGAAAGAAACAGCGGTCAATATGTCAAGTCTCTTCGCCTTTAATTACACAGCTTCATGTTTACCGAACGGCGTGTGCGATTGTAAGTGTATATAATAATATCAAGATACTTGCCAGCGACATTACTGCCCAATAACTATGATCGTTTAATAACTACGTCCAAGAACACCTTGATCGTTTAATAACCCTTGAAGTGTTGAGTTCACCAAAAGCGAAAGAGTTTAATATTAGAAGTCGGCCTGACCGGAAAACATGGCTGGTACCGAAAGTAAATTGTGCAAAAATGCAGTTTTGTGACACGGAAAAACCCCCAAAAAACCCAGAAACGGAGCCGAAACCTAGACTCGGTCTACCTATCGGTAGCCCGAGTAATAAAAAACAATCGAAATATAGTAAGGTTAGATATACTGCCGAAACAGAGAACGTAGGAGTCTAACGTTTCGAGCGAAGGGCCTTCGCTCGAAACGTTAGACTCCTACGTTCTCTGTTTCGGCAGTATAACTAACCTTACTATATTTCGATTGTTGTTTCTATGCAGCACGCTACTTTTATTAATAAAAACAAATTTCTTCGTCTTTCGTATTGGTACGAAATTAAGGACTTGCTTTTTCTTCGTGGTTGCTCAAACGGAAAATACAACATCAATTTGTCTCACAACCTTCCAAATCTACCAGTTAACCATCTCAGGCATTCGGGCATTCGATTAAACAATTTCAAAATGCCAAAACCTTGGACTAAACATTTTCAAAACAGTTTTTTCATAAGATCATCCAAACTATGGAACACACTCTCAGATCAAACAAAAGAAATTAACACATATAGCCTCTTTAAAAAAATATTTAAAATCAAGATACTCTGTCGCTCTCCAGAACACATTCAATACTGATATTACTGCGGATTCAGGTTGACCGTTTAACGGCAACATTTGTCGCGTTCGTTGCAACAGTTAATTAAGACGTTTCCAGGCAAAATGTCAGACGTTGCTGGGCGGGACTTACAACGTTCTGTCAAAAAATATCAGCGTTGCGTGTGAATTTACTAAGAACTTGTAAGCCCCGCCCAGCAACGTCTGACATTTTGTCTAGAAACGTCGTATAATAAATCAGTTGCAACTAACGCGACAAATGTTGCCGTTAAACGGTCAACCTGAATCCGCAGTATATCTACCTGGCGCTCAATATGTTTAAAGTGTCACTATGATGAAAAAATCGTCAGTCTTCTTTTTGATCTTCTCATAAAGTACATTTAAAATGAGGGTGAATGGCGTTTGTGGTTTGTCAGTATCTCATCTCGTTCAGGAGATATTCACGTTTTGGAAATATGCAAATTTATGACTGATGACATCATTTTCTCCAAACGAGCGAAATGAAAATTGTAAAATAAGGACTATCTCTGGAAATAAACAATACAACGCGCTTAAACTTTGTATGCTTATAGTATCCAATAAAATACACTTCTCTGTGGAACTTCTGTGATTGCCATGTTAAGCGCATGCTCACAGGTTACTCTAAACCTTAAAAAAGAAATTATCATTTTTGCCTCATTGTTTAGAAATAGAAAGATTTAAACGTTTGAATTACAATGCCTACATAAGCTCTAATCTTCACTTCTATTCACTGGAGTAAACGCTACTTGATTGCTGATAAATAAGCAAATTTAATTTTACCATTGGAGGGGGCCAGGAACTAGCAGTTTCTACGAAAACAACTAAAGTTCTACAGTAAAACGTATTTTATTTAATACGATAAGCATGCAAAATTTTAGCACTTTCTATTGTTTATTTCTAGAGATATTCCTAATTTTACGATTTTCATTTCTCTCGTTTGGAGAAAATGACGTCATCAGTCATATAATTTGCACATTTCCAAAACGTGAATATCTCTTGAACGAGATGAGATATTTACAAACCACCAACGCCGTTCATCCTCACTTTAAATGTACTTTATGACAAAATAAAAAAATGGCTGACGATTTTTCATCACAGTAACACTTTAAAATGTAGTTCTGTTAGAGATCTTTGAATTGCAGAACTTCAAAAATTGTTGTCAATATTAACTGTGCGTGCGTTAATGTAATATGTATTTGGGAAGTTAGTATTTGTAATATGTAATATAATAAGTGATATAAAGAGAGGATATTACACGGTGGTGCGAAGATATGGATTTTATCTTCGAGTGGTGAAAACAATATTTTACGAATGAGTAAAATATCGTTTTTACCACGAGAAGATAAAATTCATATCTTCAAGCCAGCGTGTAATTTTCTTTTTATTATATACATTCAAGGGCGGCGTAGGACCTCTGGGACCAGGGTAACATTCAATGCAAAAAGAGGTAAAATTCTTAATGACGTCATCGATATCTTCACTAGTGAGGATATGGAAAATACGACACTGCATATTTTCTAGTAAAACACTCACATCTATATAATAAGCGATATAGTAGCACAGTAGATGTGATATAGTAATATATATATGATAGTATATAGGTCATTTGATATTTGTTAATTTTTAGGGCAAGACACCATGACTAGGGCTGAACGTCCTTGTTGTGTCTTGCCTCGTGTGCGTAAACACGAAAACCAAATAAATAAATACACTGAACCCCATCATTTTCCGATAGTTTAACATCTAGTCACAAAAATCCTACGGGAGTAGGATTTTAAAAACACTCAATCCGCAGGAGTACCGTACCGAAACGTAGCATTTTCCTTTGTCTTCAGTATAAACTCAGTATAAAGTCATTAGTTCTGTCCGAGAGCTCACAAAACAAAAAACTCTAAGGTTTGTACGTACGGTTGAAGTGGAAAACGGCCTTTAAGTGTCGATGAAACAAAAATTAAATCCACCTTATTTGAACGAACGCTTAAAATGACAAAGTAACAACTTTTGTAGTTTTTCGTTTTGATATGCAAATTAAAATTTTGACGTCACATGTGACATTGCTATAATCAAACCAAATTAATTGGCGAAGGAAGCGTGTGGGGATGCAAAGATATAAAACTGCATAAGATGTTACTCGGCCATTTTAAGAGCTGCTTCAAATAAAACAGAAGCGCGATTCCGAGTACACTGTACGTACGCTTCATGACTTTTGTATTAGGTAAGCAAAAAGTTAAGGAAAGATGGACAAAAGCATGTTGGTGTAGAATATAATTGAAACTGCAATACAGTGACTTCGTTCAATATCCAGTCGACACATGTACGCTATGCGTGCCAATTTTTTTAAAAGGTCTCTGGGTATTTTACACATACTCGTAATTTTTGGGTTCCTCTGAGCAAGATTGCAATATTACTGAAAGTGTCGTAAAAAAAAAGGAGTGAGCTTTTGGAAAGAAACAGTATTTACAACAATATATACGCATCTATTTCGCACTTAATTTTCTTTGTTATTGCGTAAATGCAAGAACTAACGAGAAAGACGTATTATATTGTAAACATTCTTTCTTTAAGCTTTACTCGGAATGATAAATCCATTATCACACTCGTGACCATGGATCAACCTTTACTTAAGTTAATTTAAGTGTATTAATATTAAGTAATAAAATTAATATTAACAAACCTCTGTTTGGAAGTATTTATCAATAAGTGCCTGGGCCATTTGATAGACTTGTTCATTCTCATGCTGTTGTAACTCCTCTATTTTATCAAGACCTGGGCAAAAAGCAGAATTAAGAAGAACGTATAAGGAATGAAATCTTGTCAGCCGAAAATACGGAAGTATACAAGACATTAATTATGAGGTTGGTAGTCAGTTTAATAATTGTAACTCTAAGCTTGAATCCAAGGATAGCACAAATACTCAATGCAGCCAGGTGAAAAGTTAGACATAGTTTAACGCTACTCTGGCTTTAAAAGTTTTTTTGAACGTGGTCCTTCTGATTACCGATGAAACGCTCTAACAGCTACTGGGGCTCAGATGGTTTAATAATAGGTTGAATAGTGAATACAAATGCTTAATATTGCCATGGAGAGCACATAATAATTCAAATTTTGCTTAAACGGTGATACATTTTTTCTTTGCCAGACACCATCTGACTGGATTACGGAACAGTTATAACTAAAAAACATTTGCTTACTTTAGCCATAGTAATCTTCGTAAACAGGTGCTAGAAATTGGCCAAATTGAGCAACAACGTTACGGGCGATGCGAAGTGCCCGACCCGGGCTGCATTTGGCATGAGTCAGTCTACTTCCTGAGCACATAAAGATCCTCATTTGTCCCTAGCATAGTACTTCCAAAAGCGTTTGAACTTGCTTGATTTCACAGTCCTTGTGGTCGTTTACAGGTTTTTTATATATACATCTCAACTCATTAATAATTCATGAGGAAAACACAAAGGAAATCAGTACGGTGTCTGGTTTGGATATCGGAAGAAGAAATTACATAAATTAAGCAAACTTTCATCTCGATTTTCTCTTAAAATACTGATTTGTTTGAGATGCTATATATCATACACTCGGAGGAGTGTTTCATCAGGAAATCCAAACACCTCGAAGTTTGTTCAAAAACCTCGGCTTCTCGGTTTTCAACAAACGTCTCGGTGTTGGATATCTTGATGAAACACTCCTCCTCGTGTATGACATACCACATACATGCACGATTTAGGCAAATTCTAAAGAACTCAATGACCTGAATAATGAGAAACACTAGAATACAACAGAATCACACGCCTCAGAAGACGCTTAGAATACATATATTTTTAGGCGAATAGCCGCAACCGAGAGCGGCGGCACAACGACCCAAATTTCTGGTGATGACGTGGTTTATGTATATTGACGTGATCTGCAACGATCGTTTCAAAATTCTCTTAATCTAAAACCGAAGCTATTAAACGGGTGGAAAGCTCAGAATAAAACTAATTCTACATGGTAAATCCACTGATCTCTAAATAAACTGGATAGATCATTCCCTATGGCCAGCAGTCAAACATTTCGTGCCAGTCGCCGCCATCTTACGTAGTGGAACATATGACGCATTGCAGCCTTAGAACTTGTTCCCAATCCTAAAGTTGACTAGCATAAGCAATCTTGACGTCAGCACGGTCAGATTATCCAGGGGAGGCAATATTAAGTACTCTGTGTCGGGGGTGCCGGTTCGTTTAATTTTCACTGTTTAACAACAAATACAGTTAAAAGATGGCAAGTACACAACACGAGTATTGTTTAGCCATTAAGATTACTATAAAAGGTACAATTTAAGACTTGGAATTGAATTCTTCGTTGATTTTATAGTCTGCTTTTCAGTTTATATTATCGCGAAGTTTGTTCGTTGTCTGCACTGAAGGAAAACAACGGAATTTAAAGGTTTTACAGCTCAGTAACAAAAACAAATGCAAGAAAATAGCGTCTTAAACCTTCCTTACTGCCTACTTCTTGTGTCCTTACATTTGTTTAAATTTTCGTAAAATAACTCTTTTTGTCTGTTTTCAATCTACGAAAGCTATGAACTTTAGCGGCAGCCATCTTGGGTAGTGGTCACGTCATCATACAACTGGCACGCAAAATTTGACCCCATGGCCCATCCAGTTTTATTGAGATCAGTGGGTAAATCCCACAAAAGTTTACTTTAAGTAAAGTACAGTGTATATACCTAAACATTCTTCAATCCTCAGAGCAACACTGTCAAGAAGACCCATAGCATCAGATTTCTACAAAACAATTAGTATAAAAATTAGATTACATACTACTTCAGTTTCTCTGTCTTGCAACAGACATTACAAATGATTTGTAATCCAACAAATTTCATCAGATGAATTCGTCGGTCTCAGGAATTGAATAGCAACAATCTTTTTGGAAATTTCTATTGCCATTACAGTAATGTTTATTAATTTCTAATAGGCCTACCAACAAATAAAGCATATCAATACCGATACTTACAGCAAGGATATTATTGAAGGCATCCAATAAAACTAATATGACCTACATAAAATAATGTTTAAATTTTAGCCTCTTTAAAGTTGGTGAAACTAAACTAATGAAACGAAAATTAAATCACTAGAAATAATGTCTCAAGATAACGAAAATAGGGAGAAAATAATCCTGACCTTTGGTTCTTTTACTGTTAATAATTTGCATAAGTAAGGAATGGCATTACACTGGTCGTCCGAGTCACCAACAAGATATTCAATCTACAAAATACAGTAGAAATTCACCAACACGTAAATTAAATACTTGATAACTTTTAAAATTAATTCTTTGAACGTTTTCATGGCGATAAAGTAATATAGATAAGTTTTGTGGAAACACCACGTAAAATATTTCTTGCTAAGCTTTCGGCCTGTTGACTCAGGCCTTCATCAGAGCAATGACAACAAGTTGTTGGCTCACGTCATTTATAAACTAAGCAACTGATCAATTAAATCACGTAAGAATACAATGTCGTATCACGTTAATTTTATTAATTAGAAAACAAAATCAAGAATTCAGAAGGTTGTGGGTTCGAGTCCCGCTTAGAGCTCAGAGTTTCTCTGAGTATTACTAACTAACACTGCTTGTACAGCAAACAACTGACAATTATTAAAATCAAGAACGTTCTCCGAATAGGGCATGCCACATGCTATTTAATGGCTGTCCATCCTGAGAAATAGTGTGATGTTTTGCGATCTCAATGGATTCTCTTGTTCTTCGCGTGAAGTATTGCTTGTCACTGGCTAAGAGTGAGGACTCTTCCCACTTAACATGATGGTCATACTTCCAAGCGTGTTTGGCAACAGCAGACTTTTCTTGTTGCACTTTTATGCAACACGTCTTGTGTTCCTTCAGGCGAGTTGAGAGATTCCTTCCCGTTTCTCCGATGAAGGCCTGAGTCAACAGGCCGAAAGCTTAGCAAAGAAATATTTTACGTGGTGTTTCCACAAAACTTATTTATATAACTTTTAAAATGCTTATGACACCAAAATTAAGTTTGTCTTAATTTGAAAGAACACTTAAAATGATAAATATTTTGCAGTTTTTTGTTTCCTTGCTTCGTTTTTGAGATATTTCAGTTTGTTTGATACGCAAATTTAACTTATAAGATAACTTTACGTCACTCTTTGCATGACTTAACGCAAAAGATTATGTTATCTTTGTTATTGTCAAACAAAACACTTAAAATTTACAGACTCTAGTGTTAGGAGAAACACTCGCATGTGCAATAATAACAGTATTACAGTAGAATACCTTGCGATAAGTCATTATGCATAGTTGTGACGTAAAGTTATCTTATAAGTCAAATTTGCATATCAAACAAACTGAAATATCTCAAGAACGAAGCAAGGAAACGAAAAACTGAAAAAGATGTTACTCTATCATTTTAAGTGTTCTTTCAAATAAGACAGACTTAATTTCTGTTTCATAGACACTTTAAAAGTTAAGAAGAGAACTTTTTCTATGTCGCATAACATACGCTCAAACTGATTTCTGCTAATACATTTATAATTATGACAAAATATGCATAAATGTTTGTTGACTGTATGAGCTACACAAAAATGCTAAAATAAGGGATTTAAATTAGTACGCCAAAGTGAAAACGTTCTTTAAACAGTAGACAATTTGATTTGATTACCGGAAATATGATATCCTGACAGAGTCAGACCCGCTTTTCCCTTCCCCGGGGGGCGAGAAACTTGCAGGCGGAGGAAGGGAAAGACTGGGCCCGGATTTTGGCTTTTTCGCCTGATTGGTCCATAAGACAAAAAAACCCCGAAAAACTCTATTTTGATTGGTTTGTGTGCATTTAATTATGAACTACGATTTATATAATTGACAAAGCGTCTAACGAATCTAGCAATTCAACGATGTCACAGACGATGTTTAGAGACGTTTAAAATAAAAAATCCAAAGAAAGAACAGCGCGAATGTATAGAAAAAGTCCTGTTTAATGAGGATGTGCTAGTTGTACCCCACACTGGTTATGGCAAGAGTTTAATATACCAACTTCTCCAAAGCGTCTACGAAGAGACGTATAGATCTTTTTCATCTGACGTCACGGCGGCCATATTGGTGTACCGAAACAATGAAATGGCGGCCATATTGGTGTACCATCTTTATCCTATGGGAAATTAGCTCTATTCTTATTCAAACATTTCGTATTGTTTCACCACCCCAACGGGGCCACCGATTACGTGAGCGAAAACGATCCATAACAAGCTCATGAAGGAATTACTTCGAAACAATTCTGGATTGTAGCCGTGAGTTGGCTTGAATTTATAAGGAAACAGAAAATTCAAACTTGGAACGGCTGGATTGTTCGATTAATGCTTCGTCGATTGGAGATTCAGAAAATTCCGATTTGGGGCGGAAAGCGGCCAGGTAAAGAATTGTATCAGGCTTTATTGCTCGTCTCTGCCCCGTCCCCACTCAATTTTTAGCGGAAGACGAGACAAACGCCCGACACTCCGGTTAAAATATGACGGATTCAACATTCTTGTAGCATATACCTATGTACGATAATCGAGCGATTTCAATTGAAAAATACAATTAAAATAAACCCTCGTGAGATTGTATTCAGGATGTGTGGAAAATCTATTCATACAGCAAGAATTAGATAAACACCGGTTTTCCATATAGTATCTTGGGTTTTACTGGAGTATCCAACTTCAGTCAGGTGAATGAATGAACTATTGTAATTGAATGAATTATTAATGAGTTTGAGATAAGTTACGTGTAATAACAGGCAAGTGGATCAGAGAATTGTAGTCAATTTACCCTCATTTAAATTGTCAGGAAAGTTTTTCTCATCATATCCAGATATTATACATATTTTCGAATTATAGATTTGAGGTTGTAAGCTAAGGGGATATCTGGAATAGACATTTAATTTAATTTAATTTAATTTAATTTAATTTAAATCAAATCACCGAGTTTTTGAATTAAGTGAACATTTATTCTCACTTTTGTATTTCTTGATACACAAAGCAAATTTGAGCAACAATTGGGTGAAAGAAAATACTGTTGCAGCTCCAGTACGTGGGAAAATGAAGGGTCACTTGGCACGGGATTTTTCTTCTACGTAATTGTGATTAATTACCTGTTGCGAATTGCTGCCAGATGTGTAGTTTGTCATTACCCAGACAGCTTCTTTTTGACTTTTGTAATCACCCTTGAAAATTAAATGGATAGCGCCATAATAAACATATTTTTACTTCATCTAAATCTATGTAATGTAAGTTTATTAAAAACGCCGTTTCAGCTAGCTTATTAAACAATTATTGGATGAGGCTGAGCATGATATTAAAAGTCAGACTGAGGTCAATGTTATCTGCCGAATTAAGACTGCGGTGAATAACAATGACTGAGGTCTGGATATATTCTTGCTGGCATATACCTCGCAGGTAAATAGTGCTTTTCACGCAATCTGATTGGTTCCTCTGGCTCGGGATATCCTGCATTAGCATATACCTCGCAGGTGAATAGTGCTTTTCAAGCAATCTGATTGGTTCCTCTGGCTTGGGATATCCTGCACTAGCATATACCTCGCAGGTGAATAGTGCTTTTCACGCAATCTGATTGGTTCCTCTGGCTTGGGATATCCTGCACAATTCACCTGCGGGTTAAACAAAATGGCGGCCAGTTTTGCTTTGTTTACGGAGGCATAAGATTTTGTTGATAAACAAGGCCGATGTAGTAGAATAACGAGAAAAGTCAACAAAATTAGGTAGAAAAGTGTCCACAGGTATGTTCAAACTGTTTTTTCGACAAATATCGAGTACGCCAAGTTGCTAGAGGCCGTGTCTAAGACACAGCTTGTATGAAAATACCGAAAAATATAAGAATGTTAAACTTATTTCATTTATGAGGTATATGCTAAAACAATTATTCACCTCAGTGTCGGTGAATAGTGTAGATATTCACCTCGCTGCTTCGCGCCTCGGCGAATATCCAGCACTATTCACCTCCACTTCGGTGAATAATACACCTATCACGAAATATACAGAATCCCACGATTTCACCCATTTTACCGCACCTTCTCGCGGGAATTGCACGCGAATCTTGACAGATGTATTGTGATATCAATCAAAAATCACGCGCGAACCACTTCCCTCAAGATGTCTGCGTGAAAGTGCGGTAAAATGGGGGATTCGGCCTATTTCACGATAGGTGTATTGTTAACTATTCACCTGCGGGATAGCGAGGTTGACAATGCATCATGGGGCTATCATGGGGGGGGGGGGGGACGTGAACAAAGAGCCCGTGCCGCAAAAGCAGTTCTATGATGCATTGTCAACCTTGCTATTCCCAGGTCCTTATCGCAATTTTGAAATGGCTAGGAAAAAGGAATTGTCATGCATGTGCTGACGTCAACCTGTCCCGCTAGGCAAACCGACGAAAAGCGCGGGAAAGAAGCAACTATCTTTGAATTGGGTTTATTAGAAGTAATATTGGGCATTTCACTCGATTACATAGCATGTTCTAAGGATTTTTGGTGAAGGAAAATTCGAGTGTAGAATATATACATTTTAAGACCAAACCGGGACCAGTTGCGAAAAATGCAACTACACGGGCCTTCCGGCAGGAATTGAATCCACGACCTTGCGATTCTAGTGCAATGCTCTGACCACTAAGCCATGGAGGCCGTTGCCGAGAGCTTGATCGCGAGTTCTGTATGCATTAAGGTGGTAATGCCAGGAGAGAATTGGGTTTATTAGAAGTAATATTGGGCATATCTTTGAATTGGGTTTTGGAACGTTTCTTTCGTTTGGAGGGTTCGACCTTGATAAGTCTTGAATCTTGATATCAAAAGCAGTGTTCTCACTTTTTAAGGAAATTTCCTTAAAAAAAGACCATCACTGTGGGGGGAGGGGTCAGTATTAATAGTATATATTATACAATCTTTTCAAAAGTTCTTTGTGTCTCTCTTTGTTCTAATCCCCTCCCCCGATGAGGACAGGACTATGCAAATAAGTTGTGAGAGCCCTGATCAAAAGTCTCATCGAATAATTCAGTACTAGTGACGGAAATGACGTTACAGCTACCGGACATTGAAAATTAACCGGAGCATGTTGATCAATAGGGAACGATAATGAAATTTGAATGTATGTGTTTATTACCAGACCAGTTGTAACTCCTGCGGTGTGTTTATAGCTTACAAACGCAAATGCATTTCTGCTTGTCGTTACGTCGCCTTACTTTGACAAACTTGTTAGTCAGTTAAGCTCATTGAACTCTAAATAAACTGGAACGCTAATTGCGTGAAGTCAAACTTCCGGCCGCTGGGGTTAGCCATTGCACGTCTGACGTCAACAGAACCTATGAGGGGCACAATGAAAAACTGAATACTCGCTGCAAAAAACAACCACATTTTAGACTTAAAGTTTTTTTATACATGATAACGAAGAAGATTGTATATATGTATTGGGCTTATCGGCCTTGTACCTGAACAATTTCTACACACGAAAATGGATTGAATGACGAAATATCTGCCGAACAAAAGCAAAATTCGAGTCCGAAACTCGTACGGAAAATGCAGGTTTCTCTTATTTTTCTTTGTTATCTCAAACGTTTGAAGGTTGTCTTGCCAAGAATTAGTAATAAGATAATGCTAAATTATAGCTTTAACTCAAGTTTCAGTTGTGGAAATGCTAAAGCTGACATTTTTCGATACGAAGAGTAATTCCAGAGCTGTAATAACACACGGTAAAGTGCATTTTGTTGGGGGTTTTCCTACTGAAAATTAAGAAATTTAAAACCCGACTGTTTTTATAAACAACCTCTTCATTTTAAATCTGGGTTTCATATGTATTTTCTTTATATTTGTCCAAACCAATGGCAATTTTGGTTGTGTATTGTTGACTTTCATTTGAGAGCTTATATTTTCACTGTTTTCCTTGTTTTTACTCGTCATGTCAGTGTTCACCTACTCTACGGTATATTGGAATTTGATTTAAACCTAAAAGTGGTTAACAAGTTTAGTTTTTCTTTGATTTCAAGCTGTTTTTGCAACCCAGTTCACCAAATTCAGCTTCATTTTCTCTCGGTTATACAGTAAAAGGGACTGGGGTTGACGTGCATGGTGGCCCCCATGTTGGCTTCAAAACGTGCAAGCGAGTTATCGTTCCAGTTTATTTAGAGTTCAATGGTTAAGATTATAAAATAAATATTAAAAAAGGAAAAAAAAATAATAAATAAATAAACAAATAAAAATAAAAAAAAAAATAAAAAAAAATATACAGAAAAAAAATAAATATACAGTACAGAGTATATCTTACCTGGTCCATAATATTAAGAACCACCGGGATTAAACCTGCATCTATGACTTCCTGGAAATTGAGTGATTGTTTTTTATGTTACATAATTATTTCAAGTAGAAATCTGATGATTCAAAGTTGATAAAATGATTTTTTTTTACCTGAATCTGACATTCATTGCCTGCAGTAATATTTGACAGTGCCCAAGCGGCTTCCTAAAATCAAATGTTTGTAAATTAAAAATTAAACTTTTTGGCTCGCCATATTACACCCGTTTTCAAAATTACGCGACCCCAGAAGTTGATATGCAGGTGGCGTGATGCGAGTTTTATAGCAATTTGTTGTCACAAAATGGCGGACATCAATACGAACCGAGCCAGAATACAATGAAATGAAGACGTTAATGCTGACTGATAAAACACTCCTGCTCGTGTTTTAAGGCGGTTTTCCACTAGGCGACATTTGTCGACCGACTCGACATTTTTCTTTTGTCTTGGCTAATTAGTTCCACTCGAGAGCTTGCGAGACAAAAGACAATGTCGCTCCGCGCGACATTTTTCGCCTAGTGGAAAACCACCTTTAAATATTACTTATATTACAGTTGATTTCACATTACTTTACCGCCATGTGTTGCGAAGTTCGTTGGGAAGTTCCGAAGTTCGTTCGGAAGTTCGGAATTATGTTGCCAAGGTTGAAAAATTATCCAATCATAACGAGTTTTGATCGACAGCTCGCAATCTCATTGGATAATTTTTCAACCTTGGCAACCTAATTCCGGACTTCCGAACGAACTTCGGAACTTCTCAACGAACTTCGCAACACACGGCGGTAAAGTAATGTGAAATCAACTGTAATAAACAATGCAATCCATGGGGATGTTGAATATGATATGACTAAGTAAGATATATTGAAGTATTTTGAATTGCCATAAAACTCACATATCGACTGCAATATTTCCGCCTGGTTTGTAAAAAACGGGTGTAAAGCAGGTAAATCAACCAAAACACGATCGGAAATCGCATAGAAAATCGGCCACTTTCATGGGGCAGTTCGCAGTCCACGTGCGTGCTGGCTCAAGTGAGTTGTCGGCCGTGTATTGATGACGTTTACACGCAAGATATTCGTTCTACGCTGCGTAGCTAATATGGGTCGCCCTAGCCTGCGAGCAGGCTCTCTCAACGCGGCGCTGTGAAATGAGAGCCTGCGACAATCTTAGGGGTAAATCGATTAACGCTCACTTAATTAATATGCAAATGTCGCGAATCAAACCAATCACATTATTCCGGAAGTCTGTAAAAACCCTCATTCAAAGCGCAATCCGAAGATGTAAATTTCACACTATCACCTGTACCCGTTACTGAAAACTCAAAATCTGTTTATAAGAAAGCCAGAAGCAATGTAACGCATCTAACGATTGTCGGGTATGTAGTTAGGAGTTCAAAATATTCAACTTTAGATTAAAAACATGTAGCGAAACAGTTTAGCGATGCATGCTAACGTCTCAGTTTGAATCAAATTGAATGTTCTAAGATTGGATCATGACAACCTCAGATCTTAGTTTTATAAGTTTACTATCTCTAATTTGTGGGAGACGAACATAACTTTGATTTTGCACAGAAACATTGACAAATCGTTATTCGAGATTAGGTGTTTGTGATTCACTGCACG
Source organism: Corallium rubrum (assembly GCA_964035015.1). NCBI lineage: Eukaryota > Metazoa > Cnidaria > Anthozoa > Scleralcyonacea > Coralliidae > Corallium > Corallium rubrum. The sequence continues at coordinate 7,694,593 of OZ036009.1, read as the reverse complement.
GCATTCACTGATCCAGGTGATAGCGACAGAATATCGTCAAGATAGCGCTTCTCGTGCAAATGTGCAAGTTGCAAGAGGTCAAAACGAAGACTTTCACAAACTGCTGTATACGAACGAACATGAAATGAGTTACGCTCCTTCGTAGCTAGGGAAGGTGCGAAAACCTAACTTAAATGAACATATCGACACTTTCAAAGATAGCCGACATATAGAACCAGGTACGTATCATAGTCTAAACGGCGGCATATTAATAGTTAAGAAATTCAAGTGTTTTATCAAATTTAGCAAGACTTTCCTTCTGGCTGTTGAGTTAAAAAACTGGGTCATTCTGAACTGAATAACTGGTAGCCTCGAGCCAGTCGGCTTCGATAATATAAATAATACTAGACGCACTGGCGCACAAATTGGGTAATATATCAATTAAGTTCCAGAACATTTATTAATGGCAGAAAGAAACCTCGTTTGAAAAAGAGCTTACCTCATTTAGCAATCTTTATTGCACGAATTGAGTGAATGTGTAATCTTATTAATATGTTTTCACGTTTTGAACGGCACATTATTATTGAGTCAAGGCGGCGCACGGGACTCGATTTGCGATGAAAGTGATGACACTTGCTTCTGTATTATAAAGCCAGACACTGACAGACAGAGAGATTCATGGAGTTTCAACCCGGATCTACTTTCATTGCTATTTCTTTTCTTTTGTTCCACAGCGATGTGTTTTAAAAAATATTAAGAGTTACGGCATCTTTAATAGCCGTTTTGTTGAAATATGTCTCACTCCATGCATTGTTGAAGTCCGTAAACAATAACTTTAAAAATAATTTATTCTGCATTAATTTTGTTCGACCAATAGAAACTTCGTGGCCGCCAAATTCGACCAATAGAAATACGCGGCCTCCGACGGCCGCGAGTCATGAAAAAAAACCCTGCTTTGTTGCAGGCCCACATTGCACAGCAACAGGAGGGCCTACCCGCAGGCTAGGGTCGCCCGTATTTCGCGACGGCCTCGACAGCCGCCATTTCCGATCGGGGCTCAACTTAACGACATCTTCTAGTTTAAAGAACGTCGCGAGTCCGCATTAAGTCGCAGATATACCTTAATCCCCACATCAAATTCAAGCTTATATACAGGAATATGTTAATAATTTTTGGTTTTAATGAAATGACAATTTTTCGACGATTCCTCTAGACGGAGATTTCGTGATCGCCTTCATATTAGCTGATTAGGGCCTTTTATACTGAGCAAAATAAGCCGCAGCTTAAATAAGTCGCGAACAGCTCGTATAAACACAGGGAGCCCATCTTGGCAGCGCGTGGGCACTGTGGCAGACTCGAAAGACGCGCGGGGGACTGTGGCAGGGGATTTTAAAAAACGAAAAACGGTTACCGGAAGCGGGGAAAAAAACGGGGGGAAAGGGAGAGGAAAAAATATAAGGGATGAAACACCAAACGTTCAACGTGGAATGTGTTCCGCAAGTAGCCAGGACATCTCGTATCGTCGGGAGCCACCGTTGGAATACTGAAACTTACTGAAACTCAGAGTCAGATGAATGTGCAATAAATCAATAATCCTGAGACTTCCCGCTTTATCCGAAAAGCTTATCGTAGGATTTCGTAGCTATCCGAAGTGTCAACGATGATGTAGTGTCCTAGCTACTTGCGGAACACATCTCTCGAAAATACGATATGTAATTTAGCTGCAAAATCACGGCTAAAAGGTGAGATTTTGCCTCATTTTGATTATATTTTGATAAATGAATCATTATCACAACTACTTCGCTCAATTGTCTTACAATTTTAATACCTATAGGCACTTAAAACGATGTTCAAAAACAAGGAAGAATTCATGTTTCATCCCTTTATTATTTTTCTAAACACACCACGATCGAGTGTGCCACAGGGTGCCCACGCTCTGTCAAGATGGGCTCCCTGTGGTATAAACGGTCGATTACATGACCGTTTATATACGAGCAGTCGGCTCCTATTCTATGGCCTATTTAAGCCGCGACTTATTTTTCCCGTATTTAAAAGGCCCTATTCATTGCTACTGGATTACCAGACTTTCAGCTAAGTGGATCAGAGAATTGTAGTCAATTTACCCTCATTTAAGTTGTCAGGAAAGTTTTTCTCATCATTTCCATTTCATTCCAAGGCGGTTTTGAGTGCTACCACTACGTCAAAAACGTTATAGGGTTTTGAGCGCTTTTCACCGGCAGAACATACGTTCTCCTTTTAAATATACATGCAATAAACAAGAAACTTAACTGAAAAGGTTTTTGTACGGTCAAGGGCGTCCCAACATAAAATCACAGCTCATAGGCACTTTGAAACTTGCCGTCGCCGAAGACCATTTCTCGATCAGGCACGTAGCCAGGATTTTGAAAGGGGGGGGGGAGCCGAAATCAAAATAAATTTTTAGGGGTGTCCGGGGGCATGCTCCCCCCGGGAAATTTTGAAATCGAGAGTCGCTGAAATGCATTTCCTGGCTTTTGGAGGAAGATTTTACAAACTCTAAAGGTTAAAAAACGTCAGATAAAATACTCAAAACACGCAAACGTCACATAGATACTCAAAATGCTTACACTCAGTAGATTGAATACACTGTTTACAGTTTATTTCCTGACACAATTGATATTGCATCAGTTTTGTAGTTACATGTCTGTCGTTTTATATCAAAAGGGGGGCAGCCGCGGCACCCCTGGCGACGTCCCTGTTCTCGATTATGATTCTATACTTACCTTAACAAGACTATTCTTTTTGTGTGTTAATAAACTGCCAAAGTATTGTAAGACTCCTAGCTCTAAAACTTTCTGTGGGAAGAAAAATATTAAAAATATAAATGATTTTTTACTATCTCGCATCTCGTTGAGAGTGTATATAAACTTTACAGTAACCATATACGAAAATGTTTGGATAAATAAATTTCCGGACAAGAAAAGTGTCCGAACTTTTTTCCGTTCGACGTTTTTACTGATTTTATATGTATAGGACTACACCTTTTTCAGGTCAAATTCAGAAACTTCAAAACGAATTTCAGACACTTCCAAATGATATTCAGATTGTCCAAATGAATTTCAGACATTTCCAAATGAATTTCGGACATTTCCAAATGATATTCAGATTTTCCAAATGATATTCAGACATTTCCAAATGAATTTCAGACATTTCCAAAATGAAGAGAGAGACTAAAGTTCGCTTGAACAGTAAATAGTTCGGATCAGCTGAGGGAACACATACACCTTCACTTTTTGCCCTGTATTACTCAATAAAAAACATTCAATTGCACTCATTGAAAAAAAAATAATAGCACTTTATTCATTAGCGCGAAACGACATTCAATAACGCTTCTGTAACATCAATAGCATTTATTACATCATAGTTAATAGAAAATATACATGGTTTGGAAGCTCACAAAAGTCATTGTTTTATGTTTTTGTTCAGGTTTATGGAAATTTTTGCACTTTCACGGTTACTGAACATATTGTGTTTTCTGTATAATGAAGCAATCATCCAATAGCAACGTTTGGGTTCAATCACTCAACTGTACTGTTTAAATATTAATAAACCTAAAACAAAGGATTTGGCACCTTCATGTACCTTTCAACATGAATCGTAGCTTGATTGTTAACCGCTTTGAAGTTTGCCGGGTTTCTAAACCATGTATTTTTTCTATTAACTATGATTACATAAAGTGCTATTTTTATTTCAGTGAGTGCAATTGAATGGGTTTTTTTAATGAGTAATACAGGGCAAGAATTTACTGTTCAAGCAAACTTTAGCCTCTCGCTTCATTTTGGAAATGTCTGAAATTCATTTGGAAATGTCTGAATATCATTTGGAATGTCTGAATATCATTTGGAAATTTCTGAAATTCACTTGAATTATCTGAAATTCACTTGAATTATCTGAAATTCACTTGGAAAGTTTTGAAATTGATCTGAATTATCTGAAATTCGTTTGGAAGTTTCTGAATTTGACCTGAAAAAGGTGTAGTAAGGACTAGTAAGGACTGGGGGGCTAATCATCCTTACTTGCAGCCAGTGGCTGAATTGCAAAGGACGCAGATCAACGTGGCCGTGTCGAGGCATATCAAAGGCGCTCCAGGCAGCCGCCATACGACACAGTTCAGACCACGGATCACAGCTAAGATGTTAGGTGTTGATTTTATGGAGGGAGGAAAACCGGAGAACCCGGCGAAAAACCTCGGAGCACAGGAGAGATCAACTACAACTCTACTCACATGAGTCCAAGCCGGACAACGGGGTCATTTCCAAGCGGTCACCCATCCAAGTACTAACCCCGTCTAACCGGGCTTAACTATTGGTGAGAGGCAGCGCGCTAACATCACACGCCACCCGTGCTCCCCTATACTATATTTCGGTAAATCTCGAACGAAATAAAGTATCTCGACTACGAAGCAGGGCTCAAAATAACGGCCGGTCACCGGTCAGTGACCGGCCAAATTTTTAATGTGACCGGTCAAATTTATATAACGCCGGTCATTTTGACCGGTATTAACTTGCAATTAATTTTATTACTTCCCTTTGAAGGAACTTAAAGTGATTGTTGTTGTGCTGTTGTAGGTCCGTTTCATAATGTCTGATATATATTGAAGTGAACTATGCATGCATTTCCTTTTTATGACAAACGTTCATATCAGTACTAGCTTATATCATGTATAGCGTAGAATATACTTTACATGTTTCTTGTTGTGTTGTGTTGTGTTGTGTTGTGTTGTGTTGTGTTGTGTTGTGTTGTGTTGTGTTGTGTTGTGTTGTGTTTGTTTTTGTTGGGGTTTGTTTTTTCGTTGTTTTTGTTGTTGTTGTTGTTGTTGTTGTTGTTGTTGTTGTTGATTTCTTGTTTGTTTGTTTTTTGTTTTGTTTTGTTTTGTTTTGTTTTGTTTTGTTTTGTTTTGTTTTGTTTGGGGTTTTTTTTGGGAGGGGAGGGCGTCGTGAAATTTGACCGGTCAAAAATCGCCTTTGACCGGTCACAATTGGAACTGACAGGCGTAACATGAAACATTATTTTGAGCCCTGCGAAGCAAGAAAATGTTCAAGAAACTACAAAATATGTTACTTAATTTGTCATTCAAGTGTTCTTTCAAACAGGACAAACTTAATTTTTGCTTCATATAGGTAATTACTTTAAATTAAGTTCCAACACCTTGGCAGTTAGTCATATAATGCAGTATGCTAACTGAATAACCAGTTAAATACTACAGTTATCATTAAGATGTTCAAAATAAAAAATACATAACGTAAATTAATCATATACCTGCGTTTGGATATCGGTTCCTGTTACAACATTACCAACAGCTCTCAAAGCTGGGGTCTAAAAAATATTGTACACTCAGTTACTTATAAAGTTTATTTTAATTTATGTCAAATACTTCCAAATATGTTGATGGTCATAAAAGCATACTTACAAGAATATTCAGTTCTGGTACGCCAAGTAGTGAAACTAATCTTGTCAATACATTTGCATTAATAACAGCCTATATATACGAAGCAATAGTATTGCGTTTACTTAGTACAATTTCCGCAGACTCAGAAGTGATATATTCAGAACAAAACTAGGTTTTCAAATAATGCAAGACTGTAAAATTATCTGGCGTTAGCCTGGAGTAAAATTAATAAGTAGACAAAAAGCAACTGTGACCCAATAAAGGGCTAAGTCGTGACGTCAGTACTGAAAACAGTAATTACTTTGCCTGCGCGGGCGTAGACTTTCTCAAAGTCCTTTTCAAACATTTTTTACCTTTCGACATTTTTTACCTTTCGGTTCCTCGTTGAAAAGGACTTTTCCCACCTGCAGCGCGCCAAAATTCACCGGTGAATTTTTCGACCGGTGACGTAATTGGGGAAGTAATTATATTCAGGCTAAATTGCTATGCAAGTGCTATCTTTGGAAGTCGGAGTTAAACAGACTCTTGAAAACGTTTTAGTAGGGGTAGAACCACTTTCCATTGCATGTACGACAACCCGAAACACGTCAAAACAGGGAGATGTACATTTCAGCGATTTCCTGCCAGAATATTTAATTAGATTCAAGCGAAGTTCGCCTCTTTCCTCCCGCTTTTCCGCTCTCCCGCCTTTCCACCCGCCCGCAAAAACTAGCGCTAAGAGACAGACTTGGAGCAAGTCTAGCGCGGGCGGAGCGCCGGCTTTGAAAGGATATAGCTAGCTACCAAACGAATGTATGTTTTAAGAGAAAATCGACCTAAAAGTTTGCTGGATTTTATCGTAATCTTTCTCCGACTTCTAAATACTGATTACAGTTGATTTCACATTATACTTTACCGCCGTGTGTTGCGAAGTTCGTTCGGAACTTCGGAATTACGTTGTCAAGGTCGACAAATTATGAATAATGCAATTTGCAAGCTTTGGATCAAAGCTCATCATGATTGGATAATTTGTCAACCGTGACAACGTAATTCCGAACGAACTTCGGATTTTCCCAACGAACGTCGCAACACACCGGCGGAAAAGTAACGACGTCAATATAGTTTACACCAAAATGTTTAGAAGTTCGTTGCACAGTTTGCAGGTTCTTTTTCAACTACACATTTGATTGCATGACTGCTAGGTTCATAGCAGTCAATCAAATGTGTAGTTCAAAATGAACTTGCTTGCAAACTGATTTCGGTAGAATGTATGCATGTTGCAATGACTCCAAGTTTGAAGCCTTACCTGAATTTTCTCATTTGGTCCATCTGTTAGGTATGACAGTGCCCAACACGTGTCCGCTACAACTTCTTTGTCGTTAAAATTAATTAGGTAAGCCAATGCTGGCAGAAGCTTTAGACAGAGAAAAGAACAGTTGATATGAATTAGCATGCAAGGTATGATCTTAAAATGTTTCAAAATATTGTATTATAATCATGGTTGCTTTACATACATACATATACATATGCATATACATATACATATACACATACCATATACATATACATATACATATACCTATACATATACACATACCATATACATATACACATACCATACACATATACAATTTCAAATGAAGTCGAATCATTGCTGCAGAGAAAAGTTTTCTGACTACCCCAACCGGGAATCGAACCCAAGGTCTCTGGTTTCACGTACCAGTGCTCTACCACTGAGCACTGGTACGTGAAACCAGAGACTGTTCTGAGCACTGGTACGTGAAACCAGAGATCTTGGGTTCGATTCCCAGTTGGGGCAGTCAGAAAACTTTTCTCTGCAGCAGTGATTCGACTTCATTTGAAATTCTTCTTCTCCACATATGGAAACCAAGATTTTGGTCAGCCGGACTTTCTCTTAAAATACCGATTTGTTTCAGATGCTATATCAAACACTCAGAAGAGTGCTTCGTCAGGATATCCAAACACCTCGAAATATCTAAGTACAATGGCACAACCATTGAAATATTCATTATAATAAGGCCGTTTATACATCAGAGCTGATGATTGGCTCTAGTATAAATGGCCAAACTATTTGTTATCGAATCGTTTACAACAAAAGGGAATTTGCTCTTCTGTGTCCTTTTCTCGAAATGTTTCAAACTTCTAATATTTCAAAACACTATATCTCAAATGAAAACATGGGTAAGTTTTCTCCGTGAGCACGCACCTGTTGGACAGCTGAAAATGGAGGTGGGGGGTTCTTGTTTCGACAAAGATTGGACAATGTCCAGGTGATGTTTCGTAAAAAGGATGCCTAGAAAGAAAAAATAATTCCAGGCTTAGTACCGCAATAAATAACTGATTCTTGGAGGAACGTTCGTTAACGAAAGAACCTCATTAGCAGCTATTGTTTTCGGAGTATGTTTCCTCTAACATGGCCACCGCATCTTTGTCTCCTAAATCTCAAAGGATTGATTGCAAACTCAAATTATATGAGGTCATCAAAAGCGTGTTATACAAATAACATTACCTACACTGTAGCTGAAGTGAGGAGTACAAAATACAGCTGAATTTAATTGGGGTTTTCTGTTTTGCGCACGCACTGCGCACCTATTTTTTAATCCAGTCCAAAACTCTCTTTAACTTAGGCTCAGTTTCCAGCCTTATTTCGGGCTGCGACCCGCCCCCGAAATCACGGCTGGGCTCGTCAGCTTGTCATTGTCAATTTCCACCAATCACAAACGCGCCTGCACATTTTCAGCAGGCATATATTATTGAACATTTGTATAAATTATCGTGACAGCCCAAAGTGGCGGCCGAATTTCCGAAGCTTTTGAAGATTATTTTTTTAAAAGATTTGCAACGTGACCATTAGCAGTGGCCTCTTATGTTTGCCATTTAGCCTACTAAGGTCAGGAAAATCACTGATATTTCAGTCAGCGTCAATAGTTTGTTGATGACGTAAAACCTAACTCGAAATCAATCACAAGCTGCGATTTCGCGTTTGATTTCTTTCATGGAAGATGACCAGATGCCGTTTCTCAAGTCAGTTTGAATCACGGCAGAGTTTGGCGACGATTTATAGAACGACGAAGATGCTTCGTGAAATGGCGGTCCTAATTGTTGATCAAAGATGTCCATAAGAAAAGATTGCACCTTGCTTCAGTTCACGAAGCTCACTGAATAAGTCGTGTCTGCTGCATTTCTGCCATTACAAACATCTGCGATTTATCGTTCACTGACTCTGTTTATAGTGTTGGTTGGATGAATGACAAAAATATCTTTGCCGTGTGAAAATTATGCATTACGTCACAGACATAACAAGCCGCTCACGCGTCCAGCCGTTCGTACGCGGGTAAAGTCCCGCGAGTCGAGATAAGGCGGAAATCGAGCCTATCTTTAACGTGGCCTGCTTAATCCATGCATGCAACCAAATAAACTTATACCCATTTTAGATATTTGCATGTAATACTAGTATACTACAAAAACTTGCTTATTCTTTTAATCCTGTTATATGGTGTGTTAAGTAAAGTTCGAAAGTCCGAAAATTGTGACTCAATCATGAGTGGCAATTATTAGTGAATAATTGCCGTGAATCAAAGTTCTTTCCGATTTGAATATAAATTGCAACCTAGCTAGAACGTGATTAGACTAAAATCCAAAGCCAGCCAACAAGAAATATTAAGTATAAAACGTATTCCGAAAATAAACATCTTGAAAAAGCCAAGATATGGATCAAAATTCGATTTTATTCCGAAGTCATCATCAGACCAAGTGGTGAATTTTGCATTAACACAATATAGCCCGGTGATTATGTGTGAACTACAGTGCGGTGTCATAGCTTCGTCCCCTACCCCATGTGATCAACTTTACAGTAACCGGCCGTCACAATATCCTAATAAAAGTAGCGTGCTGCGTAGGCAGTGTATAGAAACAACAATCGAAATATAGTAAGGTTAGATATACTGCCGAAACTACGAAAGCCGGGTAGGGACTTCAGACTTCGGACTTCAGACTTCGGACTTCGGACTTCAGACTTCGGACTTCAGAGTTTGTCACCTGCCGGCTCGCAGGCTAAGTTTGCCAGCCGTTCAAAATAAATAAAGAGGTGAAAGTATTGAATTTAATATTCATGCCCCTCAGTGGTCTTCCATTACCAGAAATTGATAACAAAATGGCCGCCGCTTAAGGACTAATTTACATATTCAACATATAGTCCTTTGTAAAATGGCATATAATTTTGAACAGTAAATTAGAGGGGAAATATCAAAATGAAAATTCTGCTAATTGAGTATCTCGCCTACTATTTGCCGACCTCGCTAACTAAGCAACGGCGATTTTCAAATTATTCCCTTCCTTATTTCTTTAAATCGGGTATACCTATACGATCCGTCAAATGACTATATCTCTCGAGTTATCGTTTGTCAGTGTTTGACCCTCCACCAATCATGGTGAGTTCAAAATGCCCATTCTCTTGTGTCATTACAAGTCGGGTAGTTGTTAAATTAGAGGTATACAACTTCAGCCAATTTGGTCAAAACGTAATCTATTCATGCAAGATAAAGATTCCTCTATCAACTCTGGAACATTTGACCAAAGATGATCTTGAAAGTGTCAAACAAAATCGTACGGCAATCCAGTGGTGCATGACCTACTTATTTGTTTACTATTTTCAACACAATTTGGCGGATCGTAGATATACCTGATGAAAATATATAGGTAATTACTGAATGAATGATTGGATAATGGTTGTTGTTTAGATCAGGAGGCCGGCAATTCGGCAAATAGTTGGCAAGCTACTCAATAAGCAGAATTCTCACGTTAATATATTTGCCTTATATATTTACTGTTCAAACGCCGTCTTCTAGGGAATATATACTGTATAAATTGGTTTCCAAGCGGTGGCCATTTTGTCATTAATTTCTGGTAATGCGTTGCAAACTGTGTAAGGTGACAAGCCCAAATTAATGTTATAAAAGCCTTTACACACGGCGTTCGAATTCGACGTCCTACGTTCAACGCAGGCCGGATTACGCTGCTCAGTGCAGCCGTAAACACAACGTCATAATGAAAATGTTGTTTTATTTATCAAATAACGACATCTACTTTATGTCGTCGTGTTTACGGTTGAGCAGCCGTAACCCAGTCTGCGTTGGACGTCGGACGTCGAACGCCGTGTGTAAATATATAAACGTGTACACCATGCAAAGATTCGGTTCGGTCTGACAGTGTTTTAAAGCACAGACTACGTCATCAGCGACGTTTATAGTCAAACAATTAACAAATTGACAGAGAACTATAGACAGCATGCTTAAAAAATTATATAAATTATTATAACATCAGATAGCAGGGTAGCTTACTTTAATATTCCTGGGGCTTTTATTCAACCATTTTGAGCGGCTAACCCCTTAACTCCGAGTCGAACTCCGAAGTCCGAAGTCCGAAGTCCGAAGTTCGAAGTCCGAAGTCCGAAGTCCGAAGTCTTTTTTATTAACTTTACAATCATTAAATATGATTGATGGAATAGACAAGAGGGCGTAAATTTCATTTTAAAGTCAACCAGAGCATATAACAATAAAAACAAGAACAAAAACTAAACTAAACTAAACTAAGTTTAGTGTGAAGTCCGAAGTCCCTACCCGGCTTTCGTACGAAACAGAGAACGTAGGAGTCTAACGTTTCGAGCGAAGGCCCTTCGTCAGAGAGGGGCCTTCGCTCGAAACGTTAGACTCTTACGTTCTCTGTTTCGACAGTATATCTAACCTTACTATATTTCGATTGTGGTCGCAATATCCGTCTTCCGGCACTCAGAGTACAGTTCGACCAATCACAACAAAGGTTTCAATTTTCAGTTACAGTCGTTTGCAACTCACTTTTCACCCCAAATCTTCGCGAACTCTGCATTTGATTGGTTGCTTGGTTCCTAGCAGCCAATCAAATGCGTAGTTTAAAACGAAGTTTGAACTTCCCAACGAACTTCGGAACGAACTTCCAAAGATTTGGGTGAAAAGTGAGTTGCAAATGACTGTAAAAACTGAAGTTTGCTTGGAGTAATACCGCGCAATTGATCTCTCAGCCTTCTGACGCTTCTTTCAAAAATCACAAATTAATAGTAACGTTGGATATACTGCCGAAAGAGGGAACGTGGAAGACTACGTTCCCTGTTTCGGCAGTATATCTAGCCTCCTCCGCAGGCAAGTCTGTGGCATCCGAAAAGGTGATTACAGTTGATTTCACACTACTTTACCGCCGTGTGTTGCGAAGTTCGTTGGGAAATTCAGATATTCGTTCGGAAGTTCGGAATTACGTTGCCAAGGTTGAAAATTATCGAATCAGAATGAATTTTGATCCAAAGCTCACAATTTCATTGGATAATTTTCAACCTTGGCAACGTAATTCTGAACTTCCGGACGAATATCTGAACTTCCCAACGAACTTCGCAACACACGTACGGCGGTAAAGTAATGTGAAATCAACTGTAATTGTCTGACACGGGCGTCATATTGACCGAGTTCATGCGGGAGACTGAGGTATATCCAACCTTACTAGTTACTATATATTTGGCTCATATGTCGATTTGTGTTTCAACACGGCCTACGCAGCAACAGGCGCAGCACCAAAAGGCTGTTTTCTTTTCAAAAGAAAAATACAGAAAATTCTGCTTTGTCGGAGCGAGCACGAGTGCCAAACCAGCTTTGAGACTGCGTGGAATGATTAAAAAATTATCACCATCGATCCAGGCATATTAATAGCGCCCACACTCTATTGAATCGTGATGACGGTGATAGATAACGTCAATTATCATTGCATGGTTCTATATAGATACAGAATATATTAGATGGGGACCAACACCGCTGCCAAACGTTTTGCGCATGTGCGACGTCCGAACTCGTCCTCGGAAAAAGAGCGGGAAAACACTGAAATATTTGGACTGGTCCGAGAGTCCGACACAAAAGTTAAAATTATAAGCATACTACCAAAAAGATAAGGTAGGTAATTTGTGCATGGCTTCCTTGTCAATATTGTAACATATTCTGAATTTACCCCATTCGTAATTTTCTTTACCCTTTTTTAAAAGACAAATGAATAGTCGAGTCTTACTTAGTCTTCACTGTCTGGTTGTTGTGGCCACGGCTAGTTCCCACTTCTCTTGCAATGTTTACTCAGCGAATTCACGCATGCGTAAACATTTGACAGCAGTGGCGTTACAGTTGGTTTCAGCTAACTTTTCAGCGCGCGGTTCGGAAGTGCGTTGCCAAGTTTCAAATTACGTTTCCAAATTTAGAAGTTGAATGCGAAGTCTTGAAAATGTTCGATTCGAAGGTCGCTTATTATGGAAAGCCGCCGCTCGACCAAACTTACTCTTTATACGATTTCTTTAGGAAAACATGTGATTAGTCATTCTGCAATTCCAAATTACGAACTGGATAGACAAAGGATGGCGCAAAGCTGAACTTAGAATCGGACATAATTCTAAACGAACTTCGTAAACAGGCAACGAAACTTCCGAACCGCGCGATGAACAGTGAGCTGAAACGAACTGTAATCCATATCTTTGGTTGAACGCAACGGGATACTGTGGCCCAGAGTTAGATTACAACGTCTGCCATTTGATTTTAGTTTGTAGCCAAGTTGTTCGCATTTGCGATAGTAAAAGACGATATTTCGGAAGAGCTAAAGTTGTAATAATGGAAATAGAAACCACGTCCAATAGCGCGCACAACTACGATAACAACGATGTCGAACGCAAATGTTGTGCCTTCGATTTGCCGCGGCACGCAACTTAAATCTGCTCAAATACCCGATTCCCGGTCACAAGAAAACAATAAGCAAAACATATAATTGTTCTTCTAAATGTGCTGCCTTCAATGATGGAAACAGGAACTTCCAACGCACAAAAAACGAGAAAACGTTGCTCTTTGTACCCGATCTGTCCACTTTCTTCATTAATTTCCATGGTGATATCTCCCGTTGCGTTTAACGCCAAAGATATGGAAGCCATTAAATCTATTACAGGTGTTACGCTATGCAATATTATGTTTCGTGCAACTTGTCTCGCAAAGATGATTAAAAAATACTGAAGGATTTTTATTGGCTGATCGCGCAAATTGATACGAGACAAGTTAACACCCAAGGGACGAAAATCCAAAAATATTTCAAAAAATCTCCCCAAATCTAAAAAAATCCGCAAAAATCACTCAATCAGCTTACCTGTGCTCCAGGTTGCTGCATTAAAGCTAGTAAAGGTTTAACCACACCATATTCATTCAGAACTTTGTCTCTTAATTTTGGCCCATCACCTATTTAATATTAGTTGAGTGAGACATAAAATTTACTTAGTACATTAAGTTCAGCCATAGCCATTAATATCTATCTATCTGCCAGGTCACCCAATAATGATTTCTACTCCACGATTAAGTACCTTGTCCGTGGTGGAGTGGCTTGTGTGTTCCGTTAATCCAGAGGGCTATACTGGCAGGAGTTTTAACTCCTGGTAAGTCTAACTATGCCAGGCAGGCCAAAGGGTAGGAGCCAGACTAAATCTTAATCACTAGAGGACTGTAAACCTCAATGACAAAAAAATCCCACCATGGGGTGGCAGCATGGTGGATGTGTGACATCAGTGGAGGAACTAAGTTAAGTCAATGGTGATGCATACTAGATGCTGAGCGGAAGAACCTCATGTCAACGGTCAGGATCAAAAGATTTCATTAAGTGAAATACTGCAACATGCATTCGAAACCCATAGCCATTAATAAATTAAACATATTTGAGTTGGATGACCATTCTTTGAAATAAATTATGAAAATTGTTTAAATAAATTATGAAATATAAATTTTAAAATAATTTATAAAGTATGAATTTTAAAATAATTTATGTACAGTAGTATAAATTTTAAAATAAATTATAAAGTAAATTTTAAAATAAATTGTGAAATATATATTTTAAAATAAACTACTAAATATAAATTTCAAAATAAATTAATAAATTATAAAATATAAATTTTAAAATAAATTATCAAATATAATATAATTTTAAAATAAACTGAAAAATATAGATTTTAAAATAGTTGATAAAATATTTTATAAAACTTTTAAAGTAAATTACAATTTCAAAATAAATTATGAAATTATAAATTTAAAATAAATTATGATATATAAATTATTAAACAAATTAATTAAATATACAAAATATAAATCATTAAATATTATTTTTTTAATTAATGAAATTAAAAATTTTAAAATAAAATATGAAATTATATGAAATATTATAAAGATAATGTCTTGAATATTCACCTGCAATATTACCAATAGCCCACACAGCCTGCTCACTCACTTTTGGATTTGGAGATGAAAGAAGTTCAACAAAAAAAGATAGAGCCCCTGAAAAAAAAAGTCGAATATTTGAAATAAATAAAACAAATATTATATACAGTACTATTATCATTTGTAAAATCATAGATAATTCTCTCACTTAATTATATGCTGGCCCACCAATTTCAGCCCTGCAGTTTAATACTAAAAAACTCCAATGATGTATTCTACCACTATATAAATAAAGCATTAATTAAAGTGCCTTAATCACCTCTACAGGGATTTAATATATTTATGATATTTGGAACATTCTGAGAAGAAATGTAATATATCTTTTTTCACTGTTAAATTTACCAGACATGACCAGAACTTGCAAATCGGTTTTCTTTTGTTTCAATTTCACAAGTAGTCCTGGTTGACGTCATATCCGGTAACTTTGACAGTGAAAAAGTCCATGAAGATGAAGTTTTTGTCTGAGAAGATATATTAATACATTAATATATCTTGAAAAACTTCATCTTCATGGACTTTTTCACTGTCAAAGTTACTGGATATGATGTCAACCAGGACCACTGGTTGCATGACATCATATCCGGTAAATTTAACAGTGAAAAAAGATATATATATTACATTTCTTCTCAGAATGTTCCAAATACCATAAATATATTAAATCTCTGTAGAGGTATAGGCACTTTAATAATATAATATCCCACTCTTATTTCAAGACTTCACGTTCATAACCAGGTGAGGGGGGGGGGACTCTCCTATGTAAGGTATACATGCAGACATGTGCCACCCTAATAATGGGTATGGTTTTTGAGCTCTGGTGGTCTGGGATTCTAGGGTATATGTTGATTTCTTTAGTTTAGGTCTGGGATAGCTATATATGGTATAGAAAATTACCAATTTTTAGGTCTGGGATACGTACCCTACCCAAAAATTGCCAAAGTACCCCCTACCTGCATTTACAACAATCCATGTTTGTTCGGATGTTCCAGATGCTATATTGGTCAAAGCCCAAGCTGCTTCAAATTGTATTTCAGGGCTAATAAAATTTAAAAAAACAATTACGACAGACAAATATAAAAAAAGAACAATAAAAGGGCTTTTTTACCAATGATTTAATTCAAGCAGAAAATTGTTTATAGGAAATTAATATTATATTTACCCATTTTGATAGTTTAAGCATTCAACCAGCAGAGGTACAAGTCCACACCTGGCAAATCATAAAATACAATTAATTACCAGTAGTATGACTGGTAGTTACAATTTAAACCTAAATTCATTAATCAGTCCACTAGGAATACCAGTAAGTTAATTGCCTATTTGCAAAACTGCATGAATTGGACCAACACGCAATTAAATGACCAAATAGATTTTATTATAACTGCAGTATGTAATAATATTAATTTAAATTGTAATGGCCGGTGTAATTTAATTACTTATATATATAGGTAATAAGTCTGACAAATTATTTCAATTATTTATTATTATAAATTATATAATTAAAACATTTGTATATTATTAATTATGATATATATGGGCCAATTATTGTTTGTACAAGGTTGGAATTGAACTATATAAGCTGAAAATATAAAATATACAAATTATCTAAATTTTGGCTATGATATATATATAGTTTTGGAATTTATCAGACAGTAAACACTTACTGGATTACATCATCAATAGGAGGATTTCTTTCTCTTGATAACATTTTCCTATTAAAAATCATTTAGTGATTGATGTGAGAACAGAGCAGCTAGTACTGTACTGATGGAGATAATCAGATATAGTACTGGCACAGATGAAGGTGTATATAAAATCAAGATCAATGTATATTGTGCATGGGCCAGGGGAGTTAAGAGTCATTGAGAATGTGTATTAAATTTAAATTACATGCATTAATCTCATATTTTAATTGTCCTTTCTGCTTCTCAATAGAGTGAACTCTCTCTGAGGCAGACACAGTCTCAGGACCAAATCTGGTGTCCATCTTAGGAGTTTTATAGTAAATAATGAATGAGTGGCCAAGATTAGCTCTCTAGCTGCCGTAGAGGTGTCTTCCTTAGAAGGGTGTCCATGCACTTTGAGAGAATTGATATTAAATATACCTAGTCGATTGAACAGCTGCAAAGATCTGATCTGGTGAGCTATCTGTTGACAAGATCTTATGGATAGTGCCAGGAGACATCAACTGAACCTAAAAACAGCAAAGTTATTAACTGTAATATCATATATATATATATATATATATTTTGAGAAGCATGGTCATTGTTTCTTCTAATTTGTATTTCAACTTATTTTAATCGATTTACTTTTACATTACACTTTTACATGAAAAACCGGTACAATTATATCAGAATACCTATCCACATTCATTCAAAAGTGGATGTGTATATTCTATAATTGCTCCAACTATCATTTCAATAATTATTTTATTACCACTAATTCAATACCATACAAGACTTATAAATCGATTTCTTTTATATTATTCCTTACATTGTTCGCGTTATTGTCGTTTGCTTGTAACGGGTCGACCTCGTTTAGTGAAACGTTTCTTCGTTTCAAGATCTGATCATCTCTCTTAGACTGGCGTGAAAGAAAAACATATAAGGACACGTTATTAAATATTTAAGACATACTGCATTACAGGTCGGATCGTGTACAGAACAACATTCTGAATGCAGACGAATTGAATGAAATGATAAAAAAAAAATGCAAGCGAATTTGCAGTGTACAAATACCTTTCTCAATTCAATGGTCACTTCATTTCGTCTTCTTCGCATTTCCTAAAGCAAAAAACTACTATTATTTCAATATCTATAAAGGGGACATTCAGCAAAAAACGAAGGACTCTCTGATCGCCATTGAACAGAAAATATTATCACTATGTCGCCAACAGCTTCGACTGACAGTGTGTCTTGTCCAAAAGTACTCACGCATTCATCTTTGCCTTTATTCTTGAAGTTTTTTAATCGGTTCTGGCTATTTTCTTTCCCAATTGCAGGCATTTTCGTAATTTACCAAAGAAAGCGAACGCAAATAGTCGACACAAAGTACGAGAGAAGCTACGAAGAAGACAACAGAAGTGAAATAACACGAGGTTTGTTCAATGGTCGTCTTCTCTGTCGGAACAAAAATTTAAAACCAATACAACACGATCTGATTGGATAAATTTCGTATCTTGAGTAACACAACCAATCATAACGCTGGATTTTTTAACGGCTTTTATCTGATTGGCTACAGCCATTTAAAATCCTTTTCAATTTTTGTTTAGTGTCCGCTGTCGTTTATTACCACTGGCGCGGATATCTCTTCCCCTTGGAAACGACAACAACAACTTGCGAAAACCAATATGGCCGGAGAGAGTTGGAAAGCTTTTATACTGTTTTTAGTGAGGTAATTGTAGCGACGCAGAATGTCTAAGTCGAAACGTGCTAAAAGTGGCTCTGCACACGATGTTACCCGATGGGATAACGGCCTAGTTCAAGCAACGCTTAACGAGGTAGTTATAAATGAAATCAAATGAGTATTTGATATAAATGAAATCGCTGAGTTTTTGTTAGTATACTACATATGTAGTGCATGCTTTATCTGTAGATTGCAGTAATAGACTAACTGAAAAGACTTGACACATGAACTTTCTGTTTTTAAAGGACGCATGGAGGACTTGTATATTTTTCTTGGTGTCCAACAAGCTCGAAGACAACGTTTTGATAGATATTTCATGTGAAGTGGTCTCAACTGGACTGAGGAAACTCTTCAGCGTTATTACCAAAGAAGGACTATTTAAAGAGGTTAGAATTTGAGTACTTGTACGAAATATAAGAGCAATTTGTGACTATGCTGGGCATGGAATATTAATGAAAGATTATATCCAGTTACCCTGCAAGTCAGAGCTCCTTTCCGACCTACGCAGGCTTTGGGGGAAAGTGGGCTCTGCCAACGAACTAGAATCATCTTCGCCCCAAGTTTGGGGTGAGTCAGTCAGGTTTTAAACTGGTCAAACAAGTTCTAGTTTTACGAACACGCATAAGCAGGAAAACACATTAGAGCCTGGGCCCAAAATAGTATCTTGGGAACCATTCACGCATGCTTAAAAAGAAATATCGAGTTTGTTGGCAGAGCTCACTTTCCCCTGAAGCCTGCGTAGGTCGGAAAGGGGCTCTGACTTGCAGGGTAATATCCGGTGAGAATTTATGGAAACACCATTTATAAATTGTATATACTGTATTGCTAAAATATATTAAGCAATTGTTAATAAATATGGTGTTTTCACAAATTCTCCCTTGAAAGATTATTAACTGAGAATGCATGAGATCTGTATGGGAAAATAATTATCAGACCAATTGGTCGGATAATTATTTTCCTATACAGACCTCATGCATTATCAGTTAATAATCTTTCAATCTTCAGCTCGCTTACAGCTTTACCTTAATTAGGTAAAGCTGCAAGCGAGCTGGAGGTTTGTCTATTCATACAAAAAAGTAGATGAGGTTAATCAGTGCAATATTTTAGAGATAATTTAGACATATTGGTCAATGCATGGTGAATTTGTGTCAATGTTTGAGTGTTAAAGGCATGAGAGCTGGGACTCCAAGGGCAATTACTCCCCTGAGAAAATTTTAAAATGTAGAGTTTGGAAATGCCATTTCCTGCATTCTGAAGGGTGATGATTTTTAACATTCTGAGGGGTAATTGATGATTTTTGGGTACCAGCATACCCTGAGTGGATATATAGCCTTGTTAATAAATCATTATTTTATTTTATGGCAGCTGTTTCAAATCTTTCAATACTTATTGTATTAATATCAGTCTGAATTAGCACTTCACAAATCGCAAATTGTGCAGCAATTTTGAAAATTGTGAAAATCTGCGAAGCAATTTTTCTGAAAGTTGCAAAGCTGACATTTTTGAAAAATGTGGTGTAACGACTAAAGGCCCTGCTACACGGTGCAATTTTTCATGCAACTTGTCTCACAACACTGTTGCGAGACAAGTCAGTCATGAACCATTGCACTGTGTAACATGCTGTAGTGCAATGGTCAAAATTGTTGCAAAACAGCTAGGTAATTGCAACAATCATTGCACAAAGTAGAATCAGGTTCTACTTTCTGCAATGACTGCAGCAATTTGTTTCAGTGTTACACTGTGTAACACCACTGTGTAACACCCCTGACCCCTGTCTTGCAACTGCAATGCTGCATGAGGCATTGCGAGACAAGTTGCATGAAAAATTGCAGCGTGTAACAGGGCCAGTTAGCATACCGTAAATGTTCGATTTAGCGCCGCTCTCGATTAAGCGCCGCTCTCGATTAATGTTCTATTTAGCGCCGCTCTTGCATGATTAAGCGCCGCTCTCGATTAAGCGTCGCTCTCGATTAAGCGCCGCACCAAAGATTGCAAATTTTAATAAGCGCTGCGGCGCTAAATCGAACATTTGTGGGGACGCCTTCACGTCCCCACAAACGCCTGCTTGTGGGCCACGAACCAATCAAATCAAACAGGGACGGGGTGTCCGGGTGTGGGAAAATAACTGTCTGGAGTATGTGACTATAACCGTCTACAATGCAGTATTCTTAACTCTATTCGTGAAAATTAAAAATTTTTCATGCACATTGCACCTATGATAGAAGAAAATTGAAAACAATTTAACTGCATGGTTTGTAATTCATCAGTTAAAATGTATTCCTAATTACCTCGTTGTTTACCTAGACTCGTCTAATTAATAAAATTGTCTGGCGCTAGCAAGAGTAATTGAAAATAATCTGGCGTA
>OZ036009.1:7664117-7669117 GCA_964035015.1 Corallium rubrum | reverse complement strand
TTGGTGTTTAAAACTATAGTTTGGTGTTTAAAACTTTAGATTAGTGTTTAAAACTATAGTTTGGTGTTTAAAACTTTACTAGTGTTTAAAGCTATAGTTTGATGTTTAAAGCTATAGTTTGGTGTTTAAAACTATAGTTTGTTGTTTAAAACTATAGTTTGCTGTTTAAAACTATAGTTTGGTGTTTAAAACTTTAGATTAGTGTTTAAAACTATAGTTTGGTGTTTAAAACTATAGTTTGGTGTTTAAAACTTTAGATTAGTGTTTAAAACTATAGTTTGGTGTTTAAAACTTTAGATTAGTGTTTAAAACTATAGTTTGGTGTTTAAAACTATAGTTTGGTGCTTAAAACTATAGTTTGGTGTTTAAAACTATAATTTTCTTTTTAAAGCTTTAGATTAGTGTTTAAAAATAAAGTTTGGTGTTTAAAACCATAGATTAGTGTTTAAAACTATAGTTTGGTGTTTAAAACTATAGATTAGTGTTTTCAAAGTATAGTTTGGTGTTTAAAACTATAGATTAGTGTTTAAAAATAAAGTTTGGTGTTTAAAACCATAGATTAGTGTTTAAAACTATAGTTTGGTGTTTAAAACTATAGATTAGTGTTTAAAACTATAGTTTGGTGTTTAAAACTATAGATTAGTGTTTAAAACTATAGTTTAGTGTTTAAAACTATAGATTAGTGTTTAAAACTATAGATTAGTGTTTAAAACTATAGTTTGGTGTTTAAAACTATAGATTAGTGTTTTCAAAGTATAGTTTGGTGTTTAAAACTATAGATTAGTGTTTAAAACTATAGTTTAGTGTTTAAAACTATAGATTAGTGTTTAAAACTATAGTTTAGTGTTTAAAACTATAGATTAGTGTTTAAAACTATAGTTTAGTGTTTAAAACTATGGATTAGTGTTTAAAACTATAGATTAGTGTTTAAAACTATAGTTTAGTGTTTAAAACTATAGTTTAGTGTTTAAAACTATAGATCAGTGTTTAAGACTATAGTTTAGTGTTTAAAACTATAGTTTAGTGTTTAAAACTATAGATTAGCGTTAAAACTATAGTTTGGTGTTTAAAACTTTAGATTAGTGTTTAAAACTATAGTTTGGTGTTTAAAAGTATAGTTTGGTGTTTAAAACTATAGTTTGGTGTTTAAAACTATAGTTTGGTGTTTAAAACTATAGTTTAGTGTTTAAAACTATAGTTTAGTGTTTAAAACTATATAGATCAGTGTTTAAAACTATAATTTGGTGTTTAAAACTATAGTTTAGTGTTTAAAACTATAGTTTAGTGTTTAAAACTATAGTTTATTGTTTAAAACTGTAGATTAGTGTTTAAAACTATAGATTAGTGTTTAAAACTATAGTTTAGTGTTTAAAACTATATAGATCAGTGTTTAAAACTATAATTTGGTGTTTAAAACTATAGATTAGTGTTTAAAACTATAGTTTAGTGTTTAAAACTATAGTTTGGTGTTTAAAACTATAGATTAGTGTTTAAAACTATAGTTTGGTGTTTAAAACTATAGTTTGGTGTTTAAAACTATAGTTTGGTGTTTAAAACTATAGTTTAGTGTTTAAAACTATAGTTTGGTGTTTAAAACTATAGTTTGGTGTTTAAAACTATAGTTTAGTGTTTAAAACTATATAGATTAGTGTTTAAAACTATAGTTTAGTGTTTAAAACTATAGTTTAGTGTTTAAAACTATAGTTTAGTGTTTAAAACTATAGTTTATTGTTTAAAACTGTAGATTAGTGTTTAAAACTATAGATTAGTGTTTAAAACTATAGTTTAGTGTTTAAAACTATATAGATCAGTGTTTAAAACTATAGTTTGGTGTTTAAAACTTTAGATTAGTGTTTAAAACTATAGTTTGGTGTTTAAAAGTATAGTTTGGTGTTTAAAACTATAGTTTGGTGTTTAAAACTATGGTTTAGTGTTTAAAACTATAGATTAGTGTTTAAAACTATAGTTTAGTGTTTAAAACTATAGATTAGTGTTTAAAACTATAGTTTAGTGTTTAAAACTATATAGATCAGTGTTTAAAACTATAGTTTAGTGTTTAAAACTATAGATTAGTGTTTAAAACTATAGTTTGGTGTTTAAAAGTATAGTTTGGTGTTTAAAACTATAATTTGGTGTTTAAAACTATAGTTTAGTGTTTAAAACTATAGATTAGTGTTTAAAACTATAGTTTAGTGTTTAAAACTTTAGATTAGTGTTTAAAACTATAGTTTGGTGTTTAAAAGTATAGTTTGGTGTTTAAAACTATAGTTTGGTGTTTAAAACTATAGTTTAGTGTTTAAAACTATAGATTAGTGTTTAAAACTATAGTTTAGTGTTTAAAACTATAGATTAGTGTTTAAAACTTTAGATTAGTGTTTAAAACTATAGATTGGTGTTTAAGACTATAGTTTGGTGTTTAAAACTTTATAGTTTGGTGTTTAAAACTATAGTTTGGTGTTTAAAACTATAGTTTGGTGTTTAAAACTTTAGATTAGTGTCTGAAACTATAGTTGGACGTTTAAAACTGTAGTTTACTGTTAAAACTATAGATTAATGTTTAAAAATGTAGTTTGGTGTTTACAACCGTATTCGTAGTTGGTTGCCTGAATTTTGCAGACCCTAATGTCATTGCTTATAACGTACGTTATCTTTTTTAACTGGCAGACGATGAGCCAGATGCGGAAGGCAGTCCTCAACACTACATTCTTATTCATGGTTTTATTCTGGCCTCTACTCTGCAACATCTTGCAAACATTGGTGTTCATTTGAATGCCATCATTAAGGTCCAGCAAGACGAGTACAGAACAATCACGCCCAGTCCAACGAAAGAAAACGTCAAAGAAAGTCTTGAGGTACATGTATAATGTGACTATGTTTATTAACTGTAACGTATGACAATATTTAGGTGGAACTACTTTGTAAAATTAACTGGGGGAACTATGGTGTTCATTTTGGGGAGGGAAGAAAACCGGAGAACCCTGTGAAAAACCGTGGAAGCACAGGAGAGAACCAACAACTCTACTCACATGAAGCTATGGCAGTCACCTATCCGATTTAATTAATTGACCAAGCTTAACTTTAGCGGTGAGAATCAGCGCTAACAGCTTGTACCACCAATGCTTTCCAAATAATCGGAGTTAGTGTAAGAGGTACAGTACGTGGAACACCGCTGCCAAGCGTTTGCGCATGGGTGCGTTCGCAAGAGTAAACACTGCAAGAAAATCAAATGTTGTCTGTGAAGCAAGGAAAGAAAAACTGCAAGAAACGAAAAACTGCAAAATATGTTATTTTGTCATTTTAGTTTCTGTTTTCAAATAAGACAAACTTTTATAGGCTCTAGGTATGTAATACGATTTTTTGAGAGCCAACAGTCAACAGGCCGAAAGCTTAGCAAATAAATATTTTACGTTGGTGTTTCCACAAAACTAATATTTATAATACGATTTTTCTTTTTCGATAAGTTTAAAAAAGTATAGGAATATATGTTGTAGGTTGAGGATGGTGATGATGATAATCATGATGTTTCCCAAATGGATGAAACAGATGACACTATTGATCAACGGAAAGAAGAAGAAAAACTGGAGACATTTTGGAAAGACTCTGATGAAGTTGTAATAAATGCACCAACTGGTCACAAGTTAAAAGACATTGCAAAGTATGAGGTCACTGTATCTAAGGCATTTACTGAAGAGGCTGTATCCAATGTGAATGCTGACACAAAGGTAAGATATATGACGTGTGTTGAGCAGAAAATCGCATCCCACAAGTTTTACCAGACGTTTTACTTCATAAATTTACGTTAAATTAAGGCTGTTGTTTTAAAGAACAGAGGAGCATTGGTAGAAGTACTCACTGAAAATTTCATTGGTGTATAGTCTTGGCACTATTGACTAGTTTGTTTTTAGAGAAAATTTGAGCTTCTTGGTAACAATACCTTATGATGTACACCGATGCATCATTGATGCTGAATCCCATTGTTCTTATTCATTGTTCCCCGTGCGTACGTCATAAGGCATTGTTTTGTATTTATTAATTTTGTTTATTTATTAACATTTGTATCTAATTGATACTGGAGAAACAACAATAGGACTTGACGTCCCTTACAAGGCTGTTCTCCTAAGATAGAATTGTTCATTTTACGGGGGGGGGGGGGGTAGACCGGAGAACCCGGACGGGGAAAAACCCTCGAAGCACAGGGGAGATCAACTACAGTAATTCCACTCACATGCACGAGTTCCAAGCTCAAGCCCTTGACATTTGGTTTGTCCCTTGAGCGGTCACCCATCCAAGTACTAAGCCCGTCCAGTTGGGCTTAACTTTGGATCGCAGCGGTGAGAAGCAACTCTTCCCCACCCGTGCTTCCTCATTGTTATACTGAAAGTCCAAATTTCTCTATAAATGAACTGGCCATGGCAACATTTGATAGTTAATAGCGCTACGACTATGTATTTGATTCTTTTATTGTGTTCTTCTGCTCATTAAAACATGACAAAAATACCAACATGTTTTTCGCTTCGAAGACATTTTAACGTATACTATCATACTTGGTCATATATCAGTATATAATGTCATACGTCGAACTTACCAAATACGTTAAACTATCTGAGTTAGTTTCCAGAAGGTTGTAGGTTCGAGTGCCGCTTGGAACCTTTGAAAATTTTTAACTCAGAAAATTGTCTGAGTAAAATGGCTGGAAGAACATTTATAACATAGCTTTGATATAGTAACAGTTTTGATTGGCTGTCGTGCGTGCTCCATAACTCGATGGAGCACGGCAAAAAAGCGCGGGAAAAAATTTCAAAACAAAACTGAGTTTTAAATTGACTTTTTATGGCCTTTTATATTATCAAAATACAGAGTCATTTAATTTTATTAAGAACAACGACCCAGAAGACATAAACTGGGTCTGGGTAACCGAGTTTAAACTGTCCTTTTGGTTGGATTTTAATGAACAAAAAAGACTTGGCTACGAAAGTAGAAAAACACAACAACCAAAACGA